>VWZV01002555.1:276490-299863 GCA_013397155.1 Irena cyanogastra
ATCCTAAACCGCCACCTGGCGGCATTTCCGACCCGCCACGGCGCAGCCGCCCCGCGCGCCGGGCGCGCAGCGCCCCCTGCCGCCCGCACCGCCGCGCCGCGCGGAGAGGAAGGGGCGGGAACGAGGGGAAGCGGCCCCGCCCCGGCGCGCGAGGCACGCGGGAAAACGTCTTTCGCGCGGAAACGGCCGCGCGTGCGCCGCGTGCCCACAAACACCGCTCGGGGGGGCGACCTTCGCCACAGAGCCGGCGGGGATACAAGCACTGGCGGAGAGGGTGTTTGTCACGACAGAGCGGGGGCGGAGCACAGCCTCGGGCCCCGTGAAGCGCCGGGGAAGGAGACACGGGCGGGGGAAGGGGGTCGTGACTGTCGCGATAGAGCTGGGGTGAGGGCCCAGCGTGGCCGGAGCGCCTCCCCAGCCCGCAGCGGTGCCTCGGCGGGTGGGCCCCGCGGCGCCAGGTGGCAGTGATGTGTCTGGGGCCGAGCGGGGCCGGCACTCTCCGCCCTGGCGGGGGCGGTCGCGGAGGGCGCGGCACGGCGAGGACCGAGCCCGGGCAGCCACCGCCCTTCGCCCGCTCCTGCCCGGAGGGGCTTTTCTGCAGCCGCTGCCGGGGTTTCCATGGAGACGCCTCGCGTCCTCTGACGAGTGCCCTCTTATCGGCGACAGTTGCCATTGCCATTGGTGCCGCCCTCCTCGCAGCGCTCCCGAGCTCGGTCGCTTTGCAGGCGACTGTCCCCTCCTGCACAGCCCGCACGCTCCGCTGGCTGCCGGGGGTTGCAGACTGTTGGGAGAGGATCCAATGCAGAGTGAGGTATCTCTAATCTCGACCTGTCATCTGCTATCATGGACCGAAGGTGCCGTCTCGTGCTTCACCCCATTGTAATGTACCTCTTAAAACTTTTCTTATATCTAACGCAGCTGGTTTCCTGTGTTAATGTATTCTCTGTTCTCTTCCCCCGTGCCTGGAATTGCTATCTGAAGGGGTTTGTTCAGATAAGGGTTTTTGGAATGGGAAGTTTGCAGGCAAAGTGGCTCTCCTCCCAAAATCACTTAATGCAAGCGTTGCTGCTGTAAAGGTAAGAGCTGCAGCAGCCAACAGGCATGAATGGAGAAATTAGAAAATAGTATTTTTTTCATGGAAACGGCTGTAAATGGAGCCCGTATTCACCAAGAGAATAGAGAAAGCAAGGGGAATTAAAGGCATAGCCCGTCAAATGAGGTTGCTTCAGTGAGCTAGCACAAATAGAGGTCTTTTCTGGGTAGCAAAATATTATCAGAAATGTACGGACAACTCGTGGGACTTTAGTGTAGGGTTTGTATTTATATTCAATGAAGGTTGTACTGGCTCTTCCTTCAGGCAGTGCTGCTGGATGTGACTCAGTTAATTTGAAGACATTGGATACTGGTTTGTTGGTGTGTGTGTATAATGCTTGCTCTTCTGCTTAAGTGCTAAAAACTCCTTCCATGTAATTGCTTCTTCATTTTCTTAAATACCTTTTGCTATTAATTAAATTTTAATAAAGACTTGTGTTTCTTGGAACGTATTTTTAATCCAATTGGTTTATGTCAATCTGGTTAAAAAGATAAAGGTATTTGTACGCCACCTGAGTGTAGATCCCTTGGCATGTGCAGTTGCCTGAAGTATGAAACACCTAAGAATCTCCAGGTGATTTAATGGTGCTGAAACAGGACTTCAGGAAATTTTCCTGCACCTGATCAGGAATCAAAAGAAAACCCCTTATGCTGAGAAGTCAGTGCACACATGTGCTTGGTGAAGGTGGCACGAGTTCAGTCAGTTCCCTGGGTTTCCAGGGCTGGGTGGGTCTTTCCTTTGTGTGATGTTCAGGGAGAATTGTCAGTCTGTAATTATCCTGCAGAGACTGCTCACAGCCCTCTGGTAATTTCAGCCTGATGTGGTCAGGATTGGGGCATTTTCCACAGAAGAGGCAAAGGAGCATTCCTATGGAGCCTGTCCTTCAGAGCACAGGGGTGAGTCTTTCATAATAACACTTCAGTAGCCTGACTGATTTTAACCAATCTGGCAGAAGATGAGAGTATTTTTTTGTGAGTTCATTCAAGATTGGTGGGTAGAATCACCAGACCTCAAAGCTTTCATTCCTTCAGGCGCAGAGGGAGAGTTGAGGCTCCCACCCCAGCAGTCAGGGGGCAGCTAATCGCCTATTTCTAGCTGGCTAACCAGCACTTGCAGTGGTTGAGGGAAGGAAGGAGGGGAGTATTCGTTTTTCTTTCTTTTAAAAGAAAATCATGGTTTGTATTCTATCAATGATCTGTGCCATTTATTTGACCTGCAGTGGTTATTTGTTCCCCCAAGGGAAAACAGTGTTCACACTTTGCAGTCAGTGATTTCAATGAGCTGGTAATTTAAATGGGTGTCCCAGGCTAAATTGGGAATGTTTGTTTTGTTCTGTAAGTTGAGAATTTTGCATAGTGTTTCATCTTCAGCCTTGTATTAAACTTGATTCAAAATCAACTTGTGTTTTTAATAGAAAATGCAAATAAGCCACATTAAGTTTCCAGATATAAAGAAAAAAGAAAAAGTTCATGTCATTTCCACAAAAGGCATGGGCAGAAAGAGAAGTAGCAAGTTGTCTGTATAGGCAGTGCTGATTTCTGTCTATTTTAAATGTGTGTCAGGGACACACATAATGGATCTGGGATATGCCCTAATCTCACTCTCTATGGAAAATCTCTCTGGTTAAGTAAAGCAAGGTCACCAAAGAGTACAAACAAATGTATTGTGGGACGTTGGCATCACATTTGTCATACACTCCGTATTTAGTTGGGAAAATGAAATTTTGAGCTAAGCATTCCTGTTATTTATTTTTTTGTTCTTTATTACTTCCCTTCTCCTGCCTTTCACACGTATTTGCCCTTCCACTTTCCAGACTCCCAACTGTTCTGGTTCCCAGCTGAGCAGCTCTGTGCAGAACAGCCATTTTGAGCTACACGCTCACCATCTATTGTTTTCCTCCAGAGAGATCCCTGAATACACTGCACAGGTCCAGTGCCACATTCACAACTATTGTGTTGAATTTGCAACTATTTGTTGAAAGAAAATGTAATCTAAAGCCAGGAACCAAGAAAGTTACCATTGTATGCTCATGGTAACAAATGAGCTATTTCGGCTTTGTTTTCAGGAACAGTTGCAGCATTTACTCAGCTATTTCTTAATGAAATGAATGAGTTTACCCAGTGGTCTACTGTCAATCTAATAATAATTCCTCTTGTCCACTTTTGTCTTTTTTTTCCCACTTACTTTATTTATGATCCAGTATGTTGTGCCTTAAAGCAAGAAAGCCTTAATTTTTTTAAGGCTGCAAGGCAAAACTGTGGATTGTAACACAATGAAAATGCTAGGTAGGACAAGCTGTGCAGGTGAAAACCACTGCCTTCCTGGGCTCAGTGCGGTTTGCATTTGCATGTTAAGATTCGGAAATGAACAATTTAACTGAAGGAAAAATGAAGGTAGCAGGTGCGCCTGGGGCAGATTTCTGGCAGGTGTTGGTAAATGTTGATGTGTTGTTTGAAGTGGCCGCTAGCACAGCTGATACCCAACTCTGTTTACTCTCCCTGGCGTTCATCTGCTCCTTCCCAAGTTCCTTGCCCAGTAAGCTGCCCGTGGACACCCTGGAATGCTCTTCACCATGCGGGGGGTGCTGGGTGTGCTCTGGCCCTGGGTCTGCAGCAGAAAAACGTGAACAGCAGTGCTGGGAAAGGCCTCCTGAGAGACGGAGGGACTCGAGAGGGTCCTCAGCCCCTGGTACTTGTGCAGGTCCAAACTGGTGCTGCTGCTTCCTCCAGAGCTGGGACTGGTGCCCGCCCGTGTCTCCGCTCCCGTGCATCCCTACGAGGAGAGCACGGAGTCGGCTACAGCTCAGCTGGGGTGTAGCAGGGGGTTAATGAACGCTCAGCCTGTGAGGAAAAAGGCAGACTGTCCCATTCTCATGTAAATTAATTTGCCAGAGGCGCAGGCAGTGCTTGGCTGTCACACAAGCACAGAAAATGCCAAGGCTGAACGGGGCCGCGGTATTTTTAGCGTCTCCGTGAGAGACTATTGCCCGCCCTTTACCATTGCCTTTAGACCTGTGTTCTCCCTGACAATCTGCTGTCCTGCCGTTCAGCCCATTGTCCAGCAGCTGTGGTCTTGCACCACCAGGACCCCCAGGAACGCTGCGGTGCTCCCTGGGGACAAGGACTGTCTGTACCCATCCTGCGGTGCCACTGCAGAGGCCAAACTGCTGCCGCTGCTGCTGTCAGAGCTCGGCTCGTGGGGAGGAACTCGGGGCAGGGAGGATGGGTCCTCCTGGGCTCCCTCTCCTCTGCAGCCGGAGGGGCAGCACAGCAGGCATGGCAGGGTGGAATGGCTTGTTGTCGAGCTGTAGGAACCTTATGCTCACAAGCCACCACTTGTTCTTTGGATCAGTTCCCTCAGTAATCTGGGAGATGGCTGAGGGGTGGTTTTGACAAGATGCCACTGATTGCTTTCTCTCCGTCTGAAGTGGTTTGGGGTTTGTGCCTCCCTTGGGTTTTACTTTCTGTGCTGAGATGTTGTAACCTTCACTGCTGGTACTTGAGAGCAACTGTTGTTTCTGTCTAGATAGCTCATCGGAGATGTAGATGATGAAAAGGCGTTTTCCCCCTCTGCCTTGGGATCGAATGTCTCTGTCACAGGTAAGGTCTGCACAGGTTTTATTTGCTGGGGTGAAGAGAAGGCAGGGAAGGTTTCATTGCTCCTGCTGCCCCTTCACTTGAAAGGCTCTGCACAGATGGTGTGAAAACAGTAATGTCAATGACATACCCCTGCCTTTATTAAACAACTGCAGGAATCACAGGCACTGTTTGTGTAGTGGGAAATGGCCCTTCACAAGGAGACAGAAGGGTTTAACACTGTCACAGTTGTGTTCAAAGATGTGTTGTTATCCATATGCAAACTGCTGACTTGCCTGGGGGTGCTCCCTATTTCCCTGTGTTACTCTGTCATCTCCTCTAGCCAAATTTCTCCTGTAACCTTGTAACACTGGCAAGTCATTAACAATGATGCATAATTACACGGTAAAGAGCTTAGCAAGAGAACTTTCTTATTAGAGTATACTAGAATTCATTATGTATACCGTGCATAATGACAAAATATGTTACTCTGAAAAATTAGTGACTAAAGTGAAGTGTCATGGTTGACTTTTAAGGAGATCCAAGTGGCCCAGCCATCAAAGGTATTTAGCAGTAACTCAGTGGAAAATTAAAGGAAAACCAAGAACAGGCTACTAGTACTTGGATTAGGTTGATAAAAATAGCTTGTAAACACTAAAAGCACTTACATCCATTAATCTCTTACTATTCATTAAACAACAGTGTATATCCCTTTTTTTTTTTCTTAAGACCAGGGAATTTCTCTTAGGAAATGGATACATCTTCCCAAAAATACCCAGTCAAAAAGCGAGTGAAAATTCATCCCAACACAGTAACAGTGAAATACACCTCTCATTATCCCCAGCCGGGAGAAGAGGGATGCGAGGATGTTAATGAAGATACTGGAGTATTTATGGAGGATAATCCTAAGAGAAGACTACTGAATGATGGGAAAAAAAGACAATATACTATTTTTGGTACAATAGACACCAAGCCAGCACAACTGCCAAAACCTGATGAGATTGGACAATCCCAGCAGTTTCCTGAAGGAAATGTACTGCAGTCCAGGAAAACGTGGGCAGTCCTTTTTGGGTCTGCCGTGGCTCACGGATGTGTGGCTCTGATCACGAGGTTAATTTCTGACCGTTCCAAAGTGCCCTCTCTGGAGCTGATTTTCATCCGCTCGGTGCTGCAGGTGCTGTCCCTCATTGCTGTGTGCTACCACCACGAGCCTCCCTTCGGCCCCAAAGGCTACAGGCTCCGGCTGTTCCTCTACGGGGTCTGCAATGTCATCTCCATCACCTGTGCCTACACCTCCTTCTCCATAGTGCCCCCCAGCAATGGGACCATCATGTGGAGGGCCACCACCACGGTGTTCAGTGCCATTCTGGCTTTTTTACTCATAGATGAATGCATGGCTTATATAGACGTACTCACTGTCATTGGCAGCGTGTTCGGGGTTTGTCTGGTCATGATCCCCAACATAGTTAAGGAGGAATACTCTTTGCTGAGCACCTGGAAGGAAGCTTTTGGCTATACCATGACCGTCATGGCTGGTCTGACCACTGCCCTCTCCATGATAATCTACAGGTCCATCAAAGACAACATCAGCATGTGGACAGCGCTGTTCACTTTCAGCTGGACAGGAACAGTGTGGGGAGCGTCCACCATGTTCCTGCTCCAAGAGCCAATCGTCCCACTGGATGGGGAAACCTGGAGTTATCTCCTTGCTATCTGCCTGTGCTCCACTGCAGCCTTCCTGGGGGTCTACCATGCCCTGGGCAAGTTCCACCCTGCTCTGGTGAGCACTGTGCAGCACCTGGAGATCGTCATTGCCATGGTCCTGCAGCTCCTTGTGCTGCACAGCTTCCCAGGCACTTGTGATCTGGTCGGGGCCGTGCTTATTTTGGTGAGTGTTTTTTTCCTTGCGTGTTATAAGCTTTCCTGGAAGGAATTAAGAAGGCAAGATTATCAGGAGATTGTGGATTTGTCCAGTAAATGAATGTCAGTTTTCAATGTCTGATTCTGGCTGTGACCATGTGGAAGTGACTCCTTTCAACTCCTGTGTCCGAGCCTAGTGGCCAGGCCTTCTCTCTGCCATTTCACTTCCCAGCTGATGTAGCAATGTTGGTGTTTCCAGGCTCCTGTGCCAGGTGGATTTGTTCTGCTGCACACAACCATTTTGTCATACCCAAAAGAGTAGCACACAGGGTGCACAGCCAGCACAGGCTGGCCCACTGCAATATGGGCCAAACTCTTCCTGACCTTCTCTGGATAAAGCAATACAGAGGGACTCAAAAGTGACTCTCATTCATGTGTGCTGTGGTAGTAGGAAGATGAGCAGCAAAACCATTAAAACAATCAAACCAAATTGTCATTTCCTCTGTAATGCTTCTTAAGCTTTGGCTGTCATATTCTAAATGGAGCAATGCTTAATTTATGTGGCTAAAACTTGCATTTCCTGTGCATATAAAGAAGTCAGTAAAGCTTTTTGTGCTTTGTGACTAAATTTCTGGCTGAAACAATGCAGGAAGCCCACATGTCCTGTGGGGGAAAGTGAGCCCCCAAGGTTGTGCCACAGCTGTGACAGGTCCCCAGGAACTGTAAGGTCCATGACAGATTAAAGATCTAGCCCTGAATCAGACCAAAATCCCTTCTATGGAACCATTTTTTCAAAAGGAGGTTTTGAGTATTATCCAAGGGAGCAGAAAAAATGGAGAAATAAAAGAATCCATTTGAGATGGAGGTGCGAGCAGGATGATAATACTGACCAGGATCAGTGGCTGTCAGTGACTGTCACTCAGGGTGCTTGGGTCCTAAAACTCCAGGAAGACATCGGATTTGCCAAGAGCCCCAGGGTTTTATGAACCCAAACAGTATTCCTGGCCATTCTAATGTGTGGTTGTAAACAGAAAGGCCAGCACCTGTGTGCATGGGCTCTGTGCCAACCAGGCCCTGCAGACACCTCCCACTCCAGCTGCCTGTGCCTCTGTTCTGTGACAAGAGCATTTTCTGAGGGAAAGGGCATCACTCAGATGGCTCCAAGCAGTCCAGATTCCCCCACAGAAAATACATTTTACTTGTGAAAAGAAGCAGCAATTACTTTTATTCCTATGAATACTTAGGGAGACCAAGTTCCCTGACATCAGCCAGCCCAGATGGCCATGCTCCTGATCCATGTGACACTTGTGTCCTCCAGTGCTGGTGATGCCAGAGACCCCCTGGGCCACGCAGGGGTCCCTCAGGTGCTGGCATAGTCACAGCTGCCCCGACAACTGTTTCCTTGAGGAGCAGGTGGAGCTGGCAACAAGAGTTCTGCCCCCTGTAGGAAGGACAGAAGAAAAGAGGAGCAGGTGAAGCGAAGCAGTGCTGGGAAACCTCTGCCCAGCCAGAAATCCCTTTGACAGCTTAGGGCAGAGCAGTTCCCAGCCTAGAATCCTGCTGTGCTTCTATCAACTCCTCATTTCACTCTGGGCCAGATGGTCCTTCTTCCTCTGGCTGCTCAGGCAGCAGGAAAGCTTCCTTTGTGGAAAGCAACCAGGTCACGAGGCTCCTCTTTCCATGGCTTCCACGCCTGTCCCGCTGCAGGGACTTGAGCTCTGAGGCTCAGCTGTGCCAACTCATTCAAGTGCAGGCACCCAGCTAGGTACATCTGGCAAGCCAGGGGCACTGGACAACAGGACTGCGCAAAAGCCTCCACTGTGCAGCGGAGCTAAGTCCTGGGCAAGCCCTGGAGCTGCTCCAGCCCCAAAGCAGCCAAGCCCCCTCCTCAGACCCTCCCCCTGCCACCCCTGAGCCCAGGCTGGCACAGGCAGCTCACACCCAGGGGCCCACCAAAAGAACCTGAGTGGTGTCCGTGGAGCAGTCCAGCGGTCTATGGGGCCTGGTCCCGCTCCAGCTGCTCCACAGCCTGCATGAGGTCCTGCACAGCCCTGTCCACATCTGCCCGTGTGGTGCCACGCCCCACGCTCAGCCGCAGCGCATTCTGCGCCACCTCTGGGGGAATCCCGCAGCTCAGCAACACTGGGGAGGGCCTGGAACACAGCCAGGAGGAGGAGGTTGGACTCAAAGGCCAAGGAAGCCCCACACATCAGCAGGAAGCCTCACCGAGCCACAGGAGCAATCACATCTGCAGATAGACTCCAGGGCACCTGTCCCCTGCACAGCCCCATTTGCTTTCCAGGGGCACCCAATCCCACTAGGCTTGTTGCCCTATGGGAGATCTGCCTCTTCTAAGAAGAGCCTGTTCCATGTCCCTGTGGGTTGGCAGCTCTGCCACATCCACAGGGCGTTGTGCTAGATAACGTCAAAAGCACCCACAGTCCCCATATCCCCTAAAGGAGCCATCTGGAGACCCAAGCAGGGCTGGAGCAGGTGAGCCAGGCACACACAGACATAAGGCAGGCTCTCCTCTGGTAGTGCCAGGAGTTCAAAAGTACATCCAAGCTCAGCTGGATAACCAAAGCTGGGAGGGACAAATTTCTTCCAAGCAGCAACTGAGCATTCCAGCTGTGTCTCTTGCAAAAATCCCGTTCGCAGCCCTTCAGCTCCTTTGGAAAGCTCTGTACCGTCTTTGTTCCAGGTGATGCTGCCCAAGTCACCCACAGTCCCTTTCCCTGTAGTGTTTCCATCCCTCCCAACCCACTGTCCTCTGGGAAGACCCCCAGGGGCTGGAAAAGCTGTCTGCTCACCGATCCCCCTTCTCAGAGTGGCAGGCAGCCCCAACGCTGGCGAGGAGCACCTTGCAGTGAGCCAGCACCCTTCGTCCTGCAGCACAAGCAACACAAGAACAGCTCTCCCAGTGCCAAGGCTCTCTCCAGGGGCTACTCCTGCCTCACCTCCCTGTCTGTGCCAAGTGCCCACCAGTCTCAGCCACAGGTGCTGTGAGGGGCAGATGCTTGGCTCTGTGTAATGATCACGGGACAGTGGGAGGATAAGAGCTACCTTGAAGGCCTGGGCCCAGGATGGAGAAATTACAGGTGTTACAGAGTCGCTTGGAGCCCTTAAAGTGATTGTTGAAGCGAATCCTCTGCTTCCCAAAGGAGACCTGGAGAAATCAGAGGGCTGTGAACCTCTCTGGGTTTCCAAGCAGCTCTGGCCTTATGAGGGGGTAGGCAGGGCCACCCTGCTCCAGGCCCCATACCCTGCAGTCTGAGACTGCCAGAAGGGGCCAGATGTGCTCACCTCCAGCGTGGCTTCCAGGTAATCCCGAACATCCCGCATATGAGCCTCATAGGCCTCCCAGTTCTTGTTCACTAACTCTGCAGCCTGAGAACACACAAACAGGCTCCACCAGTGGCCCTTGGACACCTCCCTCTGTGCATGGTCCCTGGGATGTGAGCCCAGCCTGGAACAGCCTCTGCAGTGCGAGGTCCCCTGTGTCCCCTCTCAGTGCCCTGTGCCCCCTCTCAGTGCCCTGTGCCACGTGAGCTGGGTGACTGTCAGGGCTGCAAACCCACAGCAAGCGTACCAAAGCACCTCCTTCGACTGGCATCAAGAAAGCCCCATCACCTTTCCCAGCTTTCCCTCCCTCCCACATATCCTGAGTTTGTCCCTTCTGATGACCAGGGAGCACAAATGGCTGTCTCTGCTGAGTCTGTACCACTCACCCCTGACCATCCCAACTGACCTGGCCAAGGCCGGCAATCATTGGGGTGTTCTCAGTGCTGGAAGGGAACAGGGACAAGTGAGTTATTTCTCCAGACCAAGAAACCCAACCTTGAGACACAGACATTCCCTCATGGGACCCCTCCCAGCTGGCAGGGGTCCTGGACAGCTCTCTGAGGTGGTTGAGAAGGAAGCAGTTCCACTCTGAGGTTAAACGCTTGGCAAAGCCTGAGCTCCAGGGAGTTTCCATGCACGGATCCATTTCCCTGCCGTGCTGGGCTGCTCGCCCCAGGGCTGGTAGGTGACACAGCTGGCAGCTCAATTCAGACAAGGCAGCCCATGTGGCTTGGCCACCAGCCAGGGGCCCAACTTTCCAGGTAACCACCTGCTCCCTTACCCTGGCCGGAAACTCCTCTCCTGTCCCCCTCCGAAGAGCATGGGGTGCAGCGGGGTGGTGGTGCCAGGGCTGCGGGTGTACAGCGCTCCAATCCGTGGGCCGTGGAACTGTGAGGACAGCCACAGTGACCCTGGGGACACTGGCAGCACCGACAGTACTGACAGTGCTTCCTGCCCTCCTGCCCAAATCTGAGTGCTCTCCAGTGCCCATCACACAGGCACAAGCTGTTGCAGAGTTGCTCCCCATGCTCAGTCTCCTGCCCCAGCCCAGACAGGTTCCACAGGAGTGGTGTGTCTGCAGAGCACCACCCAGCAGGAGAACTTTGGCTACTGTGAGGCACCAAGCTGCGTGGGGCACCCAAAGACCCCCTGGCACCCCAGCAGAGATGTCACACAGGGTGATCAGCAGCTGGGCCACACGAGCAGGGCCACACCTTGTGTCCCACGATGGTCAGGTAGTCCACACCCAGCTCCTGCACGTCCACGTGCCCCTTGCCAATCATCTGTGCTGCATCCGTGTGCACCAGGATCCTGGGCAGACCCTCCGCTGCTCTGCGCCGGTTGAGGGCACAGATGTGCTGGCTCAGCTCTGCGACGGGCTGGTGGCAGGGATGAGGGTCTGCATCCCTTCTGCTCCCCTCTGTCACTGCCTCTTTGCGAGGGTATCTCTGCCCCATCCCCCTCACTGCCCACACTCACCATGATGACCCCAGTCTCGTTATTGGCCAGCATGAGGGACACCAGGCAAGTGTTTGGCTGGATGGTAGCCAGGACATCATCCACCTCTGCCTGCCCGCTCCGTGGGGACACAGGCACAAAGGTGACTTCTGCAGGCCAGGAGACAAGCTCTGAGGCTGGCTGGGTAGGCTGCGAGTGCTCAGGGCTGCATGTGCCCCACTGAGCAGGGCAGGAATGTGTGGGCAGTGGGAGCATAGGCACAGAGCAGGGAAGTGACACATCCAGCCTGGGTGAACATGGGCAACCACGGGGGGAAATGGTGCCCTTCTCCAGGGGGAGAAAATGGAACATCACAGAACATGCAAGATCTTGCCCTCCTCCAAAAACACCAGCAGAGACAAGTCCCCCATTCAAACCTCATCTGTGCCTGTGCCACTCACCCGCCAGGCCCTCCCTCCCCAGCTGCTCCAGCGGCAGGCGGATGGAGTCGTGCTCTATACTCGATGTCACAATGTGTGGTATGCCCCGGCTGTCCCCCGTCCCATGCTGGCTCTCATGGAAGTGCCTGCAGGCAGTGTGGATCACCATGTTGTTCGCCTGAAGGAGGAAAGGAGAGGAAAAATGGAGGCTCAGAAGGAGCACAGTGCCCTTCATCCCTACCCTCCTCATTGCTGCTTGCTGGAGAGGGGGTAGCGGGCAGGGATTCCCAGGAAGGGGGTCCCCACTGCTCCCACCTCTGTGCCCCCTGAGGTGAAGACGATGTCCTCGGGGCGGCCTCCTAGCATCCTCGCCAGGCTCTCCCGTGCGCTGCCGATGAGCTCCTTCGCCTTCCTGCCTGCAGGACCAGATCTAGCAGCTCCCGCGGGCTCCTGTTACCACGGGGCCCAGCCCGAGGAGGCAGCTTGGCCCATTCTGGTCCCTACCTGCTGGGTAGGAGCTGCTGGGGTTGCCCCAGGCCTGGCACATGGCATCCCACACGGCCTGGGTCACCTCGGGGGCCAGGGGCGTGGTGGCATTGTAGTCCAGGTAGACCCTCCTGTAGGGGTAGGGGCAGATAAGGGGTGCTGGGGGGCACTGGGGGGAGCACAGGGCGGGGCAGGGCCTCACCCCTCCAATGAGTCACGCTGCGTCTCCGCTGGCTCTGTCCCCGCGCCCATCACTGCTGTCACCGTCACTGACACCGTCACCGTCTCGCTGCCGTCACCAACCTGGCATCGTGGGTTACAGACATGTGGGTGCCCATGGAGGACCAGGCACCAGCCCTACCTGGGGCACGACAACACGCCTGCCCACAGCCGTGGCACCCACCAATCAGCTCCCTCCTGCTTGCTCCACAACCACGGCACCCACCAATCAGCTCCCTCCTGCCTGCCCCACAACCATGAACACCCACCAATCAGCTCACTGGCCGCTGCCCCCTCACGGCACTGACCAATCAGCTGCCCCGCAGTAACGGCTCTGTCACCCCGCTCCCCCGGCCGCGCCGCCCAATCCGCTGCCGCCACCCCATTGGCCGGGGCCCTGCGAGCATATGGCGCTCCCGCTGCCCCGGCGGGCGGCGCGCGAGCCCCCTGGCCCACTCTCACCCCCCCACGTCGCAGCGGGTGTCACTCACGCGTTGCTCACGCGCAACTCGAGTCGGAATGGGCGTGGCTCGCGAGGCTTCCGGCGCGCGAGGGTGGGCGGTACTTCCGGGACGGACGCAAGGCCAGGGAGCGGCGGCGCTTCCCCTCGTCAAGATGGCGGCGGCACCGTCGGTGCTGTTCCAGTGCCGCGCCTGGCGCAGGCTGTGCGCCGTGTTCCGCGCGAAGGCGGTGAGCGCCGGGCAGGGGGCGCCGGGGCGAGCAGCGACGACCTCCGCNCGCTGCGGCCCCGGCGTGCCTGCCTCGCTGTAATTGACAAGACGAAGTGCAAAACTCAATTAAAGCCGAATTCCCGCACGCAGACGCGCCGTATTAGGCTCTGGGAGCCGCTCCGAGGAGCGATAGGCTCGCGGAACAGGGGCTGGGATGGGCTGGGCTAACGCAGCCATCCAACAGCGGCTGAGCGCCGCAGAGCCCCGCGTCCCATTGGCCTCAGCTCGGCTTGGTTTTGCTGCGTGGAAAAAACTGCCTCGTTTGACACATTCCTCTCTTTTCCTCCTGTTTTTCAGATTATGTCGTAACCGCAGAACTACCGAGCAGTGATGGAATCACTGGACACTGAGGTGAGGGCACGGAAGACCCTGGGGACTGTGGAATACGTGGAGTCTTCGGGCTTTGCGCAGGGGGTGCTGCCCACCAAGAAGGATGTGGTGCAGAACATGCTGTACCTGCTGCAGCCCAAGAGGGCGGGCCAGGCCCAGCGCTCCAAGGAGGATGCAGCCCAGCTACTTGCAGAGCACCTGCAGGAACACTGGCTGGTTTGCAACCTGCACACCATTGCCACGCAGAACATAAAGAAACTCATCCTTAAAATGTATGAGGAGTTCACCCGATTGTACCAGACCAGGAAGCAGAGACAGAACCAGGCTTTTTCCGAGCGAGCCGACAGATTCAACGAGAGTTCAGAGAAGCTTTTTGACGTGTTTTGTACAGACACACAGATGAGGGATAAACTGGAGGAGTACAGTGGGATAAAAATGACCAGCATCGAGTGGAAGTTTCTGGAAGATCAGAGGAATGAGAGAAAAATGTACTATGAAGATTTCACAGAGAAGCAGGAACTGAAGATGATGGAGAGAAGACAGAAAATACAGTGTCTGGAGCACTTCAGGAAGCTCGCCAGGGAAGAGAAGGAGAGCAGCAAGGCAAAGGAGATGAAGTACAAGGGCGAGGAGCAGTCAGATGAGGGCACAAGTGTGGATGAGCTGTACCCTGTGGAGGAGGAGAACGGTGGTGCCCCGGCCTTCTCGCTGCGGGGCCGGCGGAAGCGCCGCTGCACCACAGCTGCTGCCGGCCCTGACCTGCCCCTGGAGGGTGAGCACATACGGATGAGCATCCGCAGGGTCAGGCCTGGCTTCTACGAGACTGTGGAAAAGGTGAAAAACTGCTAGCGCCCGCCGCAGAGAGCGGGCAGAGCTGCTGGAGTACAAGGTGGCAATGCACACGTTAGGCAAGTTTGAAATCCCACCATCTATTGGAAGTGATTGTTATAGATCCTCAAGCCAGAGCTCAGGAACATGATGCCTCCAGGGAAGAGGGCTGGGATGATGACAATGGCAGCAAGGACTAAACCATATGGATTTGGAAGGATGAGCTGTCAGCAGCCAACGATGCCAAGGCTCAAATGCAGCGGATGATCCAAGGTTACGCAGCACATAAGCCTCTTCTTCCAAGGTCCTTTCTGCATCCGTGGGGTTTGGAAGTCTCTCAACATTTCTGAGCCAGTGGTGGCCTAACAGCGTGAATCAGGACACGGATTTACTGCAGGGTGAGAACTTGGACTTGTTGCTAGCAGAAAATCTCTGTGCTGAAGAGCTCTGGCTGCAGTGGGGGTGAAAGATGCTTGGCCTCTTCCTGCAGGAGCTGGCGTTTCTGCCAGGAAGGAAGTGGGTTTGCAGCATGTGTCACCAGCCCCAGAGAGGCACGCTGTGCTTTTGGAAAGGGACTGCTCTCCTGCTTGAAGAGCAGGCAGAGAGCAGGAGACAGTGGAGTGCTTTGGCTGTTAAAGCATTGGTGATTTTGAATGTTTTATTCTAGATTCTATTTTGCCAACGTTTCCTTGATCAGGATAAACCTTCCCATAACTGGATGAGTTTTATCATGAAGTCCCTAATCTAGGATCTGGGGTGTGAATCCTAAATGAAGTGGTAATGTTTTATCTTTGGGGGGAGGGGGTTAACATAGGAGAAAATGCAAATTGCATCATTTAGTTTTAAGATGAGAGTCATTTTATAAACTGTTATACTGCCTTTTTAGGACATAGGGAAGAAGGAGCCTTCCCAGGTGTAGCCGTGGTGGGCACAGCAGCAGGCACCCAGATCTGGGCTTGCTCTTCCACCCCCGAGGTGGTGTAGACCAGCAGGGGAGAGATAGTAGTTTTCCACCTGGAGGTTGTTTGAACAAAGCGTGACCCTCTTGCCCACATACATCCTGAGCAGTGATGTATCTGTGACTTTTTTAGTTAAGAGTTGCTTTACTGGTTTTTAAAGGTGAGAGACTTGAACTTCCAGTGAAACCCAGTGCTGGAGATCTCTCTGGTGAGATGCCCAGACCACAGTGAAAATGGAAAACCCCCAAGTCTCTATTTGTCCACAAAAGATCTGTGGTAGAAAGAGCGCAAACTTGCCTGGTTTTAAAATTTACCTTCCAGTGTGAATGTTGGTTTCCCCACTCCAGTATCTCAGCTTTTCCCGTTTCTTTCCTCTCCGTCCTGCACATCATTTACTGACGTTAACTCGTGCTCTTTCATTCTTTGGCTTTTGCTCCCTTTAACAATAAATGCATGTACGAATAATTTTGACAGTTCATTTACTTTTGATGAATCAGTCCTCGGACTGCTTTGAAGTCCTGTGCCAAAGGAGGAATGAAACACAGAGCAGCTGCTGGTCCCCTGGGACACAGTGGCCCCGGCCAGGCTGCCCAGGCAGGCTCCAGCCTCTGCCACCTGGCACAGATCTGTCTGGCTGTGAGCTGCGTGTCCCTTCTCAGGGACCGTGCTCCTTAGTGCTGGGGTCCTTGCTCTGTGTCTCTGACAAGCTCTTCATGGTAAGTCGCTCCAAAGTATTTAGTGCCCGCCGCATGCTTTGCACCACTCATAGTTTTACAGGTTTGGTAGCAGCACCCTTGAGCCTCTGCTGCCTGAGGCTTCACAGCCTCCTTCCATCTCCTTTCTCTGACATGCTTCACTGACCTCCCCGTGCAAATTATGTCACGTTTAAACTATTTGCCTTCCAGCCCGGAGGTGCTGGATTGAGCCTCTCACTGGGTCTCTACACCAGCAGCTCTGTTTCAGCAGGGAATATAGCCAAGCTCAGACCTCGCCAAAGTAGAAGTTTTTTAATAACTGCTGTAAGCCCCCTTTTTATTACAGATATAACTGAGAGTATAAATGCTTGTGTGTAAAGCAAATCCATTTGGGTTGGCTCGGATATGGAACACAGCTGTATAGTGCTTTATGATTTTCAGGGATTCAGGGAATTTAAGGTTGTCAAATTTGACTTCCTGTCTACCACAGGGAATTACATTTCATTCAGAAGCCCCACACTCAGCCTGCTGGTCTCAGTTGAACTGACGTATCTGACAGAAAGTCAAGCTGCAGGTGTCAGCATTCTGCTGTCTTCCTTGTTACCTATTTAGTGATTAGTCACCTTCACTGTTTCAAAATAAGACAAAAAAAATCTGACCAACTTCTAGGCTGTGATTCTTTTCATGACATCCTGTACAGGCTGAGCAGAGTTTATCACATTAAAATCATATTTGAGTTTTTTTAACTAGGTTTGACTGTGGATAGAGCCAAAGCCTGGCTCTGTTTCTGCTGCAACAGGGGGAAAATTTCTAAATCATGTATTCTGGTATTCTGATTACTCTTCTTTGGGACCATGGTGCCTTTTTAATCAGGACAGTAAATCTTGTCCCAGGATTCTGTACTTTTGTACGTTAACAGTTGTTGACTTTCCTTTTTGGTGTGTCCCAAATAAATTAATATAACATTCTTCTGGGCTTTTGTTTCTTCTTTCTAAAGGGGGAGGAAAGAGGAAACTGAAGCTAAAGTAAATCTGCTCTGCTTCAGCTGTCTTTCCCAGGCCCTTGCAGGAGCAGCTGGGATGCATGCAGGTGGAGCTGCTCCTGTCCAGACCATGGGGGGCAGTGGTAGGGAAGCTGCAAGAAATGGGAATCTGGCACAGGGGCCCACATGGAGCCCTTTTTTTCAAAGATGATGGAGCCTGGAGCAGCTGAAGGTAAGGGGAGAGGAATAAAATCTCTGCACATGGTGGCAGTGTTTTTTGAGGACTGTTGCCTCAGGTGTGGTGGGATTGGCATCAGAGACAAAGATAGGGCCTCCCTGCCTTCCTGTTGTGATCCCATGCATGACTATTCCACTGCTGCCTGTTCTCTCCTGACTGTGGTTCAGGGATGTTGTTTGAGATGAGTGAGGGGTAGTTGTGTCCAAGAGAGACACAGCAATGGTTTGCACCACAGGACTTCAGCAATAAAGGAAATTGGAAAGGAGGAAATGCTGGAAAGGGTATGTTTGCATCAATGGCTTTTGCAGGAAGGAATCAAGGTGCATCCCAGGGGCTACAAACACTTGTGCTGGATGCTGAGTCACAGATTTTACTGGGTATTTGGGGAGAAACATTGTCAACCTTCACCCCTTGAGTCCTTCTGGTTTCTGCAGGGGGAGCAATAGAAAGGAGAGGACATCCTGAAAGCCCTGCACCCCAACCTGGGGCCCTGGCAGCCAGGCAAGGCATGTGCCAGCCTCAGGCAAAAGCTGCCTTTCTGCAGCCTTTCCAAGTTCCTTAGAGTTGCCCAGGCCAGCTGGAGTGAGGTTGTACAGAAACACCCACTGATTTCCCAGCATGGATGTGCCTCTTCACATGGCCACTGCTCTGCCTCCCACCCCTCTCAGAAAGGGGAAGGAACACGAAATAGAACAACCCAAAATGCAAATCGTGGCACTACTGAGTGGGCTGGATGTGGAAAACAATGTCTATGACTCAGCACAGAAAGAGTCACAAAGTTGGAATTTAAAACAAGTCCAAGCCCAACTCTGTGGGCATATGGCTCATGGCGTGTTGGGCAGTGCCTCCCCAGGAGGGAGCTGGGTGGGCAGGGGGAAGTGCCAGAGCCTTGTCCCAGACCAGCTGTGCCACACGGCTTAACACAGATAACATTGATAAATTGTGGCACTGCAGATGGGATACTGGGTACAACAGTGTTCCTGGGAAGAGTGGAGCAGACCTGTGAGGCTGTGTCACAACTGTGCTTGTGCTCAGTGTCTGTGGCCAGGCTTGGGCAGAGCTCCAGGAGGGGAGATGAACCTCCTATGTCACCTGACATCCATGTTTTTTCCCCTGGGGGAACGCATGGCACAGGTGGTGGTGAAGCCATCCCCACTGTGGCAGAGCTGGGCACAGAAATCCCGGCGTGGGGCACAGGAACCCGGCATGATACCTGCCCTACCCCCATCCTGTGGCTCTCACTGCCTCCACAGGAAAAATCCTCCTGAATGCTGAAAGGAGCTGCAGGGCGAGTCTTTCCATGGGCAACCACATTCATTTATTAATCAGACATGTGCAAGGGTATTTCCAGCTCTTGCCAAGGGCGTTGTCTTGTTATTCTTCCCGAGTTTCTTGACAGCAGATGCTTCCTCCTGGCACAGCTTTGGAGCCAGCAGATACTGCTCCATTCTTTTAAGACATAGCAATGAAAGTTCCTCCCTGGATCCCCTTGTGCTGCCCAGCAGCGTCCCCTCTTGCACCACGCTCTGGTCCTGCTCAGGTCAGGGTTTGCCCCGGGGCCTGAGGACAGCTGTGCACAGCCACAGCACCCCTGGCAAAGCCTGCTGGGCAGCCCAGACACACCTCCAGTGGGAGGGAGGCTAGAAATTGATCCTGGGGAAATCCAAACGTCTGGGAGTTGGGGTAGGAGCTGTCGAGCTTTCTCTTTCCCAGCTACCTGGTACAGAGCAGCCAGGCCCCCAGACTTTTCTATGCCAGATTCTTTCAAGGAGCCAGCTTCTCCCTGGCTCCAAGCTTTTTACAGCTCCATACACTCAGTTTTGGGAAGTGAGTATTGACAGAGCTGTGAGCTGCACCTGCCCAGGTATTCCCTGGGTGCGCTCACGGCACTGCCATGACTCTGGCGAGAGGTTTGCTTGTTTAGCACCCTCAGTTGTACCCCAACACACTTTTTGTGGAGTTTCTTTGTGTGTCAGCGCTTCCTACTGCCCCACAGAAGCTGCCTGCAACCTCGGGAGACCAGTTTGCTTAATTGACCCAGCAGTATTTTATATCCTTCTGCAGGCCAATGTGCCCCAAAATCACTCACATCTTAGCTCCTCTGTCTCTGGAATGCATTATTTATGTAACCACCCAGACAGTTCCTCCTGCAGTACCCTGTGTTTCTATCTTGAGACGTACCACATTGTCCATGAGAGATGCTGGGAAGGGAAGTGGGGAGTGTGGGGGGAGATCACATTCAAAGGCACCCACACCCCGACTCTCTTTTGTTGCCGTCACACCCCCAAGCTGTTGGGCCGTTACTTCCCATATGCTCTTGCAGCCGAGTTTCTGAATGAGAGAAGCAGGTCCTGTGGAAAGTCCAGAAATTTTGGGAGACGCCTGGGTTACCGCAGATATGAGAGAGGTGGGAGTTCTTCGCCAGGACCTCACTGACCCCCTCTCCCTGGTTACCCCAGGGTGGTCCCCGCGGGTTGGGTGTCCTTCACCAGCGGCACAGCCGACCCCATGCTGGCTGCTGCCGCCCGGAGCCGGAGAGGTGCCTGACCTCAAGCCCGGGGCTGGGGCGTGGGGACAAGCCCAGCGCCGCCGCCTGCGCGGGAGGGACGGGTTCAGGTTACGGCCTCGTACAGAAATGAGTGAGGCTGCGGGAGTCCAATGAGGTTTCTGGTGCCGTGGCCAAGGTGTATTAAAGGAGAGCGTACGGGCGGCTGCGGGCTCCGGCAGTGTCCCCCGGCATGGCGGGCCCGGGCAGCGACGGGGACCTGCGGCGCCTGCTGAAGCTGCACCGCACCGAGATCGCCATGGCAGTGGACGATGTCTTCCCACTGCTGCATGGCCTGGCTGACCACGATGTCGTCCCTGACCACATCTTCAAGGTGAGGCTGCAGGGCAGAACAGGACGGTCATGCTGTGGGGGCGGGGGCCGGAGGGCTGGAGGGCAGCCCGTGGGCCGTGGTGTGCCCGGCAGGAGACGCTGAGCAGGACGGAGCGGGAGGGCTCCCACCGCGCTTTCCACGCGCTGCTCACCTGGCTGCTGGGCCGCGACACTGCCGCCGTCCGAGACTTCTGGGCTGTCCTCTTCAAGGACTACAATCTGGAGCGGTACTCCCGGCTCCGGCCTCTCCGCGGCGCCTTCCCCAGAGGTAGTAGGGGGTGAGGTGGGACTGGCACCCCCGGGGGCTGACAGTGGGCTGGGGTGACAGCCAGAGTGCTGGTGCCTGTCCTAGTCCCTATTCTTCTTGCAGAGGTGGAGCTGGGGCGGCAGCGCCGTGGAAGGCGTCTCTCCCCGAGCCCCACAGCACCGGCGCCACACAGACCCCAAGGCAAGAGGAAAGCCCCTGAGGAGCGGGACAAGGCCCGGGCGGCACAGCCCGCTCCACGGCACAGTGCCAGTCCTGGTATGGAGCCCCAGAGCAGGATGGAGATGGGGCAGTGTGCTGACACCTAGGTATTGTGGGGTGCCCCCTGATGCCCATCCTCATAATGCTGCAGGGCCCCTGGTGAAGGCAAAGACTGTGAGGAAGCCAGAGGGCACAGATACTCCCCGCACCTCTCGTGCCAGCGGTGAGTGCCGAAACCCCCAGGGCAGCTTCTGCCTGTGCACCCTGTTTGCCCACAGCCGTGGGCAGGGGGCTACCCACCCCACTGAGCCGCTCCCCTGCCTGCAGCTCTCCAGGCAGTGGCTGCCTCGGTGCAGAGAGCAGTGGCTGTGGCAGGTGGTGAGGTGCCCATCAGCCGTGGGGCAATCGAGGGCATCCTCATTAAACACGTGCTGGATCCAAGTAAGTAGCGCCCAGCTCAGCCACCTCCTGCCCAGTTTAGTCCCCAAATTCAGGCGCCACCCTCAGGCAGGGCGAGGTGCAGAAGGGGAACTGGAGCTGCCTCTGGCCTCTCTTGCAGGTAGCACCAAGACAGGCAGCAGAGCTGGTGACAAGCCATATACCCCAGCTCCCTGCGAGGAGCCAGAGGCCAGGAGCAGAAGCCACAGCCTGAAGCCCTCTGCCCAGCCCAAGGCATGCCAAAGTGTACAGATGTTTTCACCCCCATCTTGTGCAGCTGCCAAGGCTGTGGCGGGGGGCTGTTCCTGCATGGCATCATAACCATGGCCTGGGGGTGTCCCCCAGTGCAAGCAGTATCTCTCCAAACCCCTTCTTGTCTCGCCAACAGAACAGGGAACCCCAACTGCACCTCCAGGGCCAGCTGCAAGCAGCTACTGTGTACAGCCAGGACCCTGTGCCCCACCAGGTGAGCCCTGGATGTGACTGACACCTGGGGCAACCCCAGGAAGAACTGTTGAAGTTTCCCTGTCATGTCCATTTGGCCTGGCCTTGAAAAGGAAACATAAGGTTGAGCTACTGGGGGTTCACCATGTTACAACCCCCAAGAGACAGGCAATTTTACCACCGTGAAAGGATTGGTATGTTTGGTGCAGGGTGGGTGATGCAGGGGGAGAGGGAAAAGGGAGTGAAAAGACCTTACCACAGCCATTGCTTCGGCCCGTGAGGGTGGCAGTGACCCCCTGCCAATTCCCCGGGACAGGAGAATGAGGATGAATGTGCAGCATGCGGTGATGGTGGTGAGCTCATCTGCTGTGACGGCTGCCCCAGGGCCTTTCACCTTGCCTGCCTGGTGCCCCCACTGCCCCACGTCCCCAGGTGAGTCCCAGGGCACACAGGGATGCCAGTGCCCCCTGCTGTCACTCACTGCTCTGCTCCCACTGTGCAGCGGGACATGGCGATGTGGCTCCTGTGTGGAGAATGTGACTGAACCAGGCCAGCTGCTTGAGGCAGACTTGCCTGTGGAGAGACCCCCCGAGATCCTGGGGGAGGCAGCGCGGGACACCCAGCTGGATGGAGTTGACGGGAGCATCTGCAGCCGCTGCTGCACCCGGATCCCCACTCCCCACCACTGTCCTGCTCCCAATGGGGACCCCAGGTGAGTCCCCCATCACGCCCCACATCCTAGTCTTAGTTCCTCCCTGGAGGGTTCTGCCCTGACGGTCTGTGTCATCCCTGATGGTACAGGGGACTACTGCTGTGCACGTCCTGCACAGGCACCCTGCACACAGGCGGCCTGGGCACCACTACAGCAGCTGGAGACCAATTGCTTCCGGCAGCCAAGGTCAGCACAAGCAGTGCCAGGAGTGAAGTGGGAGAGGAAGAGCGGGGCCTAAGGGGAGCAGGAAGGTGGAGGTGGGTCAGGCAGAGTGAGGGATGGGCTGACACCACATGGAGGCAAGTTAGTGAAGCTGTACTGGGGGAGAATGAGTTGGGCCCACACAAGGTGAGGGACTGAACATGGGTAGCAACTCTGATCAAAAGGTGAGCAGGCTAAGGGCAGCAAGGGAGCTGGCAGGACATTTCTCCACACACAGGCAGAGGATGGAGCCCTTGGCAGTGACCCTGTGCTGAGCCGGGAGGAGCTGGATGCACTGCTAGGTGAGGTAAGACTCTGTGTGACACCAAAACACGATTCCATGCAAAGGAGACCATGTCTCTGGTGTGGCCCATAGGGTGACATGGGGCTGTGGGGCAGGCAGCATGTGCCTGGAGAGAGGGGAAGGATGTGGGACGGGAATACAAAATGAACACCTGGGCCCGTCCCACAGAGCACATGGGATGGGATCTTGCAGTGGGCATTCCAGACCATGGCACGACCGCTCGCAGAAACACAGGGGCTCCTCACCTAGTACACAGAGCAAGCACCAGACTCCACATCCCAGGCCAAGAAAAAGCAGACTCTGAGACACACGTAAAACAAAACGAACACAGGCATCACGAGAGCACAAAAGACTAAGAGAAGAAAACATAGAGAATGAAGAGAATATCCCAAAACAACAAAGACAGAGAAAAAAGGCAGACCTCAAGAGATGACACCAAAAAGAGAATATACACAGTGAAAATATCCAAAAACAACACAAAAAAGCACATACACAGAGGTCAGTAAAAAACAATAACGAAAAACACCTGAGAAAAATCTATTCTTATTTAAAAAAAAAAAAAAGAAAATAAAAATAACCAGGCAGAAACAACTGCAAAATGAAAACAGAAGTGGACAGAGAAATGCCTGAAAATTAAAAACACGGCAGGAAAAAAATCCAACACCACCCGGTATTCCCAGGCGGTCTCCAAACCAAGTACTAACCGGGCCCGACC
>VWZV01002556.1:0-66866 GCA_013397155.1 Irena cyanogastra
TTCAAACCAGACTAAGCATACATTCCTTATTTGAAACTGCAAAGCTCACTTATTTTTCAATGTTAAAGCTGTTGGGTTGCCTAACCATTTAAAAACACTCTCCCTGAAAAATAAAATACTTCTGCTCTCCAATGACTCTCTGTCTTCACTATTACAATGTATAGAAGGATCTAGCATCTTTGTATCAAGTTTTCAGTAAAGAACAACTAAGCAAAAGTCCTGAATAAAACTAAAGGAATTAATAAAGACTGAGAATAACTACAATACTTGACCATGACAAATGGAAGAATTGGTATGTAGGTTTTATCAAGTGACAACATTACTATTAAGTTAATTACTGATAGGTACTCTTAAGCCCACCTAATTTATCTTCAGGACGCTGACATGTTAATGTTAAACATTACAAAACTAGCATACACAAAGTTGAAATTAGATTTCAAAGACAGTCAAACACAGAAAGAGACAGAAAATTGTATCAAAGGCACTAAAATTAATATTAAAGCAATCATCAATGAAAATACCATCATAACATGACAAGGAACTAATGTACAGTCTTCAATTAAATTGATTTTTAAGTACATACTTGATCGTAAGCTCCCCTGAAACCATTTCATGATATAATTTAACAATATAAAACTTTAGAATTAACATAAGGTTGCTAAACCTATGAGCTATCCAGATAAGTTATTTCTTTTTGATGGAAGCTAAGATCAGATATTTTCAGAGGCAAATAAATTAATTTTAGACTGATATGCATTAGGGTGACAAATTCAAAATACATTTGGTTATTACGGGATATAGATTTACTTTACTTGCTGAAGTATGCATCTTCAGATCTCGTCCATAACTCATTTACATAAAAAGAACTCTGTTTCCATATAAATGGATCTTGCCAATGTCTTTAGCCTTGATCAGTTTAAAAATTAAAATATCTTCTACATTGTAACTGTTACTCTTGTGTTACTGTATGTGGGGTTTTTCACTCTCATTGCAAATACATCCATCTAAACCATGAAAGTGAGATAATTTTTTCTTCACTTAAATCCAAAGGGGTGTATTTACAGGACTGAGACATCTGTATGCTTTGTATAAAGCCCTGAAAAACCAGCCCTTTCCCCTCTTAGGATTTCAGTGGCTGAGAACGACTTAAAGACTCCTTCAGGCACTCCAATGAACAAATGCAGAAGAACTCTTGAATGCACCGAAATCACGTCAGAGAACAATAGTTACAGAAACAAGAAAAATGTTTTTCTTGTCCATATAGAAGTTTACACTGTGGATGACACCAAGCAATCTTCCACACCAACACCTTCCTCCTAACAAAAGATTCTAGGATCAAGGTACCCAAGGTTCCAAGGTTATTAAAAAATCAAAGTACTATTATCCAAAGCACTGACTGTCAAGAAAGAGTGAAGGTGCTCTCGCAGCAGCAGCTCTAATATACCAGGAACAGAGACATCCTAGAAACAGACTATTAATGTCACCTAGGATAAGATTAAATGTGTTCCACCTGTCACAGCAATTACATTTCTGTACCACACAACTGACCATAGCAGACAGTTACCACATGCAGCCACCAAGTCCCAATTTGTATCACCGCCTATAGAAATTGTTAAGATTTCTGGAAAGATCTGATTAACTAGCAAAAGGTCAAAGCACACTTAAGTTACCTGAACAAGAGAGTCTACTGTGATCTTTAAAAGCTTTTGAAGTCTCACTTCATCACACACATTTATGTTTGAAAGAAGGACTAACCTGTCCAGAGACAGGCCTCTGATGAGGCTGTCACTCAGATAAAGACAAAAGCTGTTCCTTTTTTCTCAAGTAAGTGGTGATAAAGAAAGAACATCATATCTGTGAAAATATCTATTGACAGAGTATCACTACCTAGTAGCATTCAGTGCCAAAAGGTAGTCTTGGCTCACTATTGACACTATTGATAAAACACTGATTGCAATGAAAGATGAGGCAACCTTCAGGTCAGGAAATGCAAACCAGACACTACCCATCAAAATTTCCACAAACACCAGTTTCAGTTGATGAACTGAAGAAACAGAAGAAAAGTACACTCTACCAGTTTGAATCTCCTCAGTGACACACAGAATGTTGTTAAGTATGTTTAGGTACACTGACTGCTTTTACACTCAGTGCTGCTCTAGTTAAAAGTAGGGCTTTGGGATTGAAAAGGTCTATCATTAAACTTACCAAGCAAACAGAAGGTGAAATAGTCAAAAACCTGAAAGAACTAGAGATTTCTAGGGAAAGAAACAAAATAAGAAGATGAGGAAATAAATTGGTATTTATCTTTAAAGACAATACTGAAACAAATATAATAACCTTTTAAAGTTCTAAAATTTTGTTTTTGAAATTATCTCTGTGAAGAGCAATCTGAAAGCAGTAAGCAATCTTTTGCCTTACTGCTGACAACAGGAAAAAGCATCTACTAGTTATATTTTTTCCATTTTTGAGTATTACTGTGTCATGTTCCTAAGAAAAAAAAATATTTCCAAATGCAAGTTCTTCCACATTTGTGTCTTCTGTTATCCTCTCTGCTCTTTGAAATGTCCCAAGTATTCTACAAGAAGGCTATCTGTAAGACTGTGTTGGTTTTGATACTATTACCTTTGCCACTTAAGGTGTTCTCTTGCATATCTTTTGTGCATGCTTGATCACACAAGTATTAGTTACTGTAAAGATCATTGTAACTGAAAAATGTGTTTTCACCTAATGAAGGAAATCTATTAATGTCCTTTCCATGCCTAACTTGCAGCAAATGAGCAAATGCACTTCATTACTAAATTTTCAGCAGCAAGAGTAAAACATACCTTTCCTTGTTAATATCATCAGTCAAATTTTAAACTAGCAATTAATGGTCAAAGAACTGTCCTCCACGTTTACGTTGACAGGTAATCTCAGTAGCAAATAACTCATGAGCAAGAGGTCAAAAGTTTACCGCCTCCAAGGATCTCCACTAAGAAAGTCAACAGTGACATGACTTCAGCTGCCCCCTTCCCCACCATCTAAAAGAAATTATTTACATCCCATTAAATACAGCTGTCCTGGTTTCTGTAATATTGCAAAAGCAATGGACAGTATTATTACTATGCTTGCTAAGTCACAAAACTTGCTTTAATCAAAGTGGTTAAATTTCTAATAAGTGGAAAGTAATCTCCTGAACAGTACAGATGTCACAAAAGAAATCCTCATAGTGCTATGTATTACAAATGCATCGTTTTACCTTCTAGAATACCACACTTGAAAGGCCATTTTACATCAAAATAATTTTGGTTTTCTCTTCAGAACTTCTCTATACATTGAACAAAATGTCTAAAGTGCATGTCCCTAATGATCAGTGACACACTGTTAAAACTAAAGACTTACAGGAGGCATTTGTTTAGGAACTTCTAATAAAAAAAATCCTCTGTGAACAGCCAAGCTTCTGAAAAATGTAGACAATCTTGGAATTAAGTGACCTGTATTTCTTATCTCTTTTCACTATTTATCATTAAGATGTGGAATATCTAGGAACAAACAGATGAATGAAATTATTTCTCCTTTTCGTTTTATGCACTCAGTTTTATAATAGATACAACTAATTTTTGCCCCTCTCTATTCAAACCAAGTAGCAAAAAGGACTTCTATGTGGTCAGCAAAGTAGTACAGTATGTGCAGAAATTAAAGTACTAAGGAGGTAAAGGAGGCTACGGAGATCTAATGTTTAAATATTTAATAACATTAAAAGTAGAGCTAAAGTCACTTGTAATTTTACACACAAAGACACAACTGTTTTGCCAATTATTAACTAAGAGAGTTTGCTCTCAGTTTGTAGACAGGACATTTATCTTCAAATTCATAAAGACTTGGCAAGTAATCATTCTCACAAAAATGTTTTGCCAAGACAAGTACAAAATATACATCTTGATTTGCTGTCCTTAATCTTTGTTCAGTAAATACTAAGTGTGGGTGTGCTGGCTGGAATTATACAGTGAGCTTTACAGAAACTTCTCTGCTTTTATTTATGTCACGTAATACCATGTTATTTTTCCTTTGCTAATACACAGCACAATTTCAGAGCAAGTATTTTGTCTCTAGTATGTGCCAGACATTCATTCCTCATACACAGTAAGTTACTCCAGATTTATGTTTGGATAACAACTGAAACTCCCCTCACTCCCATTTTAAACTAACTTTGTGCCAAGTAAAAAATACTGGAGAACAAAAGTTCCAGCCAGTAAGCATGCACAATAGGTTGATTCTCTATCTTCTAAATTCTGTCCTACTACCCATCTTTCTTTTTCCTGGTCTAACAGGATCAAAAGATTATACTTCTTTTTCCCTGTGTGTATTTAATTCTCTAGCATAGAAAATAAATTGTTAGCAACTGAAATATTTTTGACATTTGATAGTAACAGACATAAAATAGTAACAAATACCATTGCAATAAATTTTGGTGATATTTTGATTCTGATTAAGGGATGAAAGGTTTACCAGGCCATAATTTATTACTCATTCACATTCTACATCCCTTTGTCAAACCACTGACAGAAAAACGTTTGTTAAATGCTTGGTACAGGAAGCCAACAGCTGGAATACAAATGTGGGAAGCAAAGGGCACAAAGACATTAAATTGGATTCTACTCAAATCCAAAACTGCTGGAAACATTTTCCTACAAAAATAAATTATCCTTGCTCTCATAAACATTAATGTGTCATATTTCAATTATGTAATTTCTGCATGGAGGTCATAAATATATTTCTACATTGCTAAGTCCAAGCTGTCTGAATTCGAAGACTTTGAAAAACAGATTCAACATACTGATAAACAAACTTGGAAGGTCTTAAACTGTCTCTTCATTACATGATGCCGAAGGAAACTGGCAACAGACAAGGCATTAGGCTGGCAGCATCAAATGAAAATCTAAAACATTTTAGAAAAACTAAATTACTTTCAAATACTGATTTTCAAGTAAAATTAATTTAGAGAAACCTGTAAGAAAAAAGAATATAATGCAAAAGTGGGGGAAATGAAGACTACAAAAAAATATAATTGAGAAACTCAAAAAAGATAGCATCATGACCCTCTTATCCTCTCAGATTCTTTTATAAGTATTCGAAATCTTACTGAAGAAAATGAGTGGATAACAGCAGAGTATGTTACATGCTAGACAATTTTTATTACATCAAAATGATCTCAACTGCCTCTTAAAACTACTGAAAGTTTGAGTAAGTCCCCTTACAATTCACTAATAATAGTAATAATAATAATAATAATAATAATAGCAACTTATAGACAAGCTAAATAGGCGAAACAAAATTTCAAATGACAAACACGACTGGTAACTATTAAGGTCAGATGACAAAACAAATAACATAGTAATACCATGAATCTCAGGAAATTACTGTATTCTACACTACACTACACATTTCAGTCTGGTTTAAGGACTTATTTTAG
This sequence comes from Irena cyanogastra, assembly GCA_013397155.1. Taxonomy (NCBI): domain Eukaryota; kingdom Metazoa; phylum Chordata; class Aves; order Passeriformes; family Irenidae; genus Irena; species Irena cyanogastra. The sequence continues at coordinate 5,453 of VWZV01002556.1, forward strand.
TCTTGTAAAATTTGAGTAAGAGTTATATGTACAATTCATAAGCTTCTAAGCTTTTCTACAATATTTAAACTACACTTATTTTTAAAAGCTGGTCTCTACAGTTAAATAAAGAAAATAAAATATTTCTAATTAAAACAGAGAAACTACATTAAACATAGGATTTATAGCAATTGAGATCTCTAGAATGTGAAAAGAGGAGAAGGCAGCTACTTTGGATTAGTTGTGGTCAAGTCATGAGGATAAAACAGCTTTTAGCGATTAGAGCACGAATCTGAAACACCCTCTTGTTTAGTTTAAACTGGAAGAAGTCTATTTCATGTCTTTAAACTACTCTGTGAGGTGAACCGAAGCACCCTAGATGACCATGAGATAAGCTTCCAAAGTGTACTCCTGACCTTACTGGCTGCCAGCATCTACAGCTGAATTAGGAGAAGTGTCGCCAGCAGGTTGAGGCAAGTGATCTTTCTGTTCTACTCAGCACTGGTGTGCCACACCTGCAGCCCTGGGCTCCCAGTACAAGCCATGGGAAGGGCCACAAGGCTGATGAAAGGCTAGGGATATGTCACACCAGGAGATGCAGAGAGCTCAGACTGTTTTAAGTCTTGAAAAGCAAAGGATCAGAGGATCTTATCACTGTGTGTAAATACTTGATGAGAGGAGGGGGCAGTGGGGAGTTAAGACAAAGCCAGACCCTTCTCAGTGGTATCCAATGACAGGACAAGAGGCAATGGGCTCAAAATGAAATACAAGAAATCCCATTTAAGCATAAGAAAAATCTTTTACTATCTGGGTAACCACATACTGATTGGGTTGCTCCCAGCAGTCCTGGAGTTGCCATCCTTGGGGATGTTCAAAAACTGCCTGCACACAGTCCTGACCAACCTGCCCCAGGGATTATGCTCTGAGCAGGGCATTGCAGGAGGTGATGCACAACACCCTCCAACCTCAAGTTCTGTGATTCTGCAAATCAGAATGTTGATGTTGATGCATCCCTTCTTCAAAGGCAGCAGCAAACCTCAGGCAGGAAAAGACAGTAGTTAATTCTACTCCCAGAGGTTCAAGTTGAGTAAATATATAGCAAAAAATTGTGAATTGTATGGTGGAAAAAATGCACCTTAGTATATTTATACTATACAAGTGAAATTTAGGAGTTTTATACAAATGCATGTAACTCAGAAAAGGTTTCAATCTCTGAAGTACATTTGTTCTACATGCTCTCATTCTTATCTGTAAGAACAGATTATTTTAAAATACTACCTATGAAATTAAAGCAACTGCCCAAAATACTATACAACAGTTAATATCTTAATTTTTGCTACTACCCACAGTCTGCTTTGAGGATTGTGGGTTTTATACAATTATGTTTGGTATTCCTACCACTTTTTTATTTTTGCTGTCTCCACAGACAAAGCAGTTTTAAGTGCACAGTCTTCCCCAGTTACAAATCTTTGAAATAATCAGAGCAAACAGACTGAAAACAGAAAAAAAATAGAAAGCAAAGGGAAAAGTATAAATTGAGAAAAATTTTTAGCTTATACACATAGCAGAATCAAAACAAGTCTCACAGTACACTATGAAACTGGTATTTACTTAAATATCTGACTTAAACATATTAACTTACCCTGGGTAAAGGACAGATTAAATCTATTCTTCCATATGCAAGCTCTAATTTAAAACATTTGTTGTATTAGTAGCCCACAAAATAGTTTTCTGCCACCAGCAATATGAGAATATGGAAAATGTACTTTCACACATGGACTATATAAAACTAGTAAAAAAGATGAATATTTAAACTGGAAAGCTCAGGGATTTGATCATATTATGTATGGAATTCTACAAGGACATTTTTTTATGCAGTTCAATTCCACAATGTCCCAGTATAAATGAGGTCACTAAGTATGTGCTGAATCTCTCCAAATACAGCAAATACCAGTTACTTTTAATTTTATTAATACTTCTTAATTACATGCATCTTCTAAATTAATCATTCAGCATGCATTAAGATACAATAAAAAATTGAATAATTTAAAAGTTCAATTAAAATATTTGACCATTATTAGTCATTCCTATTAAGAAGGACTAATTGGATTGGTAAAGGATAAGAATTGGTAAAAAAATAATGGTATTTCAGTTGTAAAATTGTATAGTAACTATATTTCCCGAATTCTTAAGTCTGGCCATGAACTTCACAGTCCTTTTTTTTTTTTTTTTTGTAATAATAATACTAAAAAACTCTTATAATTTGTATGCAGAGAGCTTGTTTCACAGGTGTCTGACTACACTTGAAAGTGACAAGCCAGTCACATTTAACAGATGGATATTTCTGTTAAAAGCTGAATGACTTTTGGTTCAAGAGGTTGTCAACTAGTTGTGGAATAAAAGTTGTCTCTAGCTTTTCTCTCCCGCTTGATCTCACAAACTCACAAATGTTAATACAAGAGTATGATCTTTTGGAAGCATTTCTCTGATGCTTTTCCATCTCAAGAATTAGAAATTGAAGATTTTTTCATGCCTCTTTCATACAGATCATATCTACTGATCTTACATGATTGTTTTTTCTGATGTTTAAACTGTAAAGGAAAAATCACCACACTTTGCTTTTTGAAAGTTACTAGAATCATAATTTCTTACATGAATTCATTAACTATCCAAAGACTGTTCATGAAACATCAGTCCTTTTCTGGCAACTCCCTGGCATTCTCTCAACACTTTCGAATTAGAACATCAATGTTCAGCAAGTACAGACTACCACTCATCTTTGCAAAGAGATTAACAATGCGACTGGAAGGCTGAAATAACAGCCTTTAATGAAAATCTTGTTTTTAACTCTAAACTTGAAGTTTTTGGAAGATACAGTTACCTCTCAAACCTTGCAATTTGAAAAAAAAACCAACCAACTCATCAGTCCAACTGCCTATGCCACAGCTGGAGACATGATCTCTTCAGTTATTATAGGCCATAGATTTTTTTTTTTAATCAGAGCCTGCCTCCTTGTGTCTGCAAAGTAACATCTCAAAGTGGTCAAACAGTTACTCAAGTAAGTTTTTACCATAAAAAGTTATTTTATTGACTACAAATTATATATTTGCCCTTTGCTAGGCAACCAATGTAGTATACTTTTCTGGCATTCCATTATAGCTGCTGAATAAACTGACCCTTACTGAACCTGAAACAGCTACATGCTTATTGGCAATGATTAACAAATGATACAAAAGTGAAAAAAGTATCATATGGGGAGGAAACCATTTTAAAATAAGGTGGTAGATTACCGGAGTGCTGGACACTTACATTAATCATTAAGTGCCGAATCTCTTTAAAAGGAGAATCATTTTGTGAGATCATGCCCTACTAAAAATTAAAAAACAAAAAAAACAAAAAAAACCTGGTTTCTTTATTTCTCTACAGTCTGTGTTCTGGGTAGAAGAAATGTTACAACCATGTGAATTTATGGTGCACACTGTCAGGAAAAAATATTTTAATTACTTCCATCAATTACGTCCATCTAGTAACAATAGATAGGGCTAAAAAGGTAACAGTATACACACAACACATAAAGCTACTGATCATATTCTGCTTTGAACCTGAATACCTAAGAAAGAGGTTAAGAATGAAGGTTTTGTAAGGATTACACAGGATTACCAGCAATAAACCAGTTTTTAAATTTTTGAAATGTGGAAGTACAACTAAAAGCATTGTGTTACGCTATACAAGAACATCTATGTTCAACATTTTATTTTACATGTGGAAAATTATGTGGCAGTTGAAAAAGACAAATAATCCCCATTGTAGCTATTTATACTGTGTAAAACAGATTAATGTCAATTAAATTACAGTTTCTGTAAATCATATGCCAGCAATACCAAAAAAGTAGGAATTCTGCCTTCCCCCCAAGCCACTGTGTCTCGTTCCTTTTCTTTGTCTGTGTGGGAACACAGCTGTTTAAGCAGCAGTGAATTGGTCTGGCTGAAAAATAGCTTGTTATTGTCTTTCATTATACAATTACATCAACATTCGCTTCTGAAGCGCTCTAGGGTTGGGAATGAGAGGCCAGAGAAGGACTACAGCATTTTCTTTAGGTGGTATTACTGATTTATGCTTGCTTAATGCTCAAAACGCACTACAACATAAGAGAAAAAAAAGGCAAATAAATAATAAAATTGTCATATAAATTCCCAGCTTTAAGAGTACACCTACAGCATTTATGATGAGAGACAAAATCATTAACAAGAGCAGTAAGTAGTTTCTCTGAAAATTTTATTGCTAAGCTATAGAAAGCAATATTTTATGTTGCAAACATATCTTGCCAGAGTTCACTTGCTTCCGATCCTCAAATTAATTTGTGTCACAGCCCTTATTACTAGATATATAAAAGTGCAATTAAACTAAAATGAACATAAATTAAAAGCTATCACACATATGCCCATACTGCAAACTTCTGTGCCATGGCAACCTTAATAATATTGTGACTGAAGCTTTTTTCTGGGTATGAACCACTTCTGGCAACATTCCAAAGCTATAAACACGTCACTGTTCAGACTGATAGCTACATCCACTAGCTGACCAATGATCCCCTCCCAGAGAGCGGCTGTGTGAGCAGCTCTGTGATGGAACATGGCCTTTCAAGAGCACAGGGCGCACTCTGCTGTGCCTCACCAGCCCCCTGGTCCCAGGACACCAGGGTGCCAGGCACAGGCCACAGCAGTCCCCTCATCCTGGGACACACAGGGTGCCAGGCACAGGCCACAGCAGTCCCCTCATCCTGGGACACACAGGGTGCCAGGCATGTGCCTGCAGATGAGGCTGGTGGAGAAGTGCCAGCACAGAGAACACCACAAGATCTAGCAAACACAGAGTTATCGTCACTCTAGTCCTTTCACACGATACATTATAGAAAACGTATAGAGCTCCTCTGAAACCCATTTCAAAGGCTCCACGAAGAGACGCTCACTTTTTTCAGTGAAGCATCGAATGAGAAGCGTTGCTTTAACCCTACATAAATCCGTATTGCTTTCAAAACATTATCTGAAAGGAATCCTGAAATCTTTTTGTATCCCCCGCTATACACTTCTAAAAATCTATCTTTTTAGTAAAGCTTTTATTATTCATAGCATGCTATGAGTATATACAGTATACTTTTTTTGACAGTGGCAATATTAATAATTAATACATTGGGATTCCATGTAATTATTCCAATCCCATAATGTTTCATAAATCTTATTTTTGCTTCAAAGCCAGAACTAAATGAAGAAAAAAAACAACTATGGAGCACGAGTACTGCACTTTCGTCAATCCAGACAAACTCATCCACCACGGGAGGAAATAAGTGTCATCAGTGGAACACTGGTGAAAACAAATTCTTCACCTTTGTGTATTTAAAAAAACAAAGGATCTGAGCAAGACTGAACTTGAAAAAGAGGTGTCAGTGCTTTTTACTTTATGTAATACGGTAATGAAACAGATACCTCTAGAATACAGCCTCTGCTATATTCAGTAATGAACCAGATGTACTAAAGTACTCAGATGAAAAAATAAAATTTTCAGACTACTTAGGACAGACAAGGCAAATGACTTTACAGAAAATGGTAATTATCCAACACAGGTTTTTTTTCCTCAACACTAAAATTAAGGTTTCAAAAGACAAAGAAAACATTTCTGGTTTAAAACAGACTTGTATTTTATCACCTACACTAATGCATGTCTTTTTCTTGCATAGCCAGTGTGCTAAAAGAAATAAAGAAAAACAAACAAACCCCCCCCCAGTTCAACTTGACCTAGCTGCTGCTTCCTGCCACACACAGTGTCACTTGTCCTGTGTTTTTCCAGTAAATAAAGAGTGAGTACTAGTGAGAACATCCAATGTTCTAATATGTGGCTACCTCACCTTCCTGGTTGCACTTTTCCACATTAGCACACTATTCCTGTGTAACACAGAAAAGGCAAAATTCTTCTGTCACTCAGACGACAGTTTTTTCAGAGCTACCTGAAACCTGAATTTCACAAACTCGTTCTTCTAAATTAAGATCACCTTACGAAGAAAAACTACCAGTTCTACATCTATTTTTTATTTAATTCTTCTTGAAGACGAGCCAAGCAAACCCCTCGAACGACCTTGCAGCTCAATAAAAACACCAATGCTGTGATGACCCATCTTCCTTCCCCTCAAGTGTGGGTTGTCAACAACATAAACATACATTTCTGGTGACCTGAAATGTCTTCGGCCCTTTACAAGTGTGGCTTAACTGTAACAAGAATTTAAGACTAACAGCAAGGTTGTATTTCTTCATTCACTATACAAAATCTTTTAGAAAGGCTCAAGTCCACGCTGACAACCATTAGCTTAGAAGCCACATCAGCTTGAAAAATCTACGTATTAATTTGCAAGATTTACAGTAAGGTTTTGCTGTGTTAATTTCAGCGAAAGAAGCAGAAAAAGAGCAAACCACTCCCTTTGAGAACTCCGAGAACGTGACAAAGCCTCACAGAAAACTAAATGAAAGCTTCTATCAGCACTAAAGAGTCTCAAACTCAAAATACTTATTCAGGGTTACACAGGACCGAAGGGAGGCCTTATCAGGAGAACGAGAACTCTGAGAAGGTTCTTGAATATTATTTTTTGCCGTACTTATTACGACTGTCCCATCAGGACCACTTTACACGGCGGCGTACAAGCAGGCGGTCGGACCGCCGGAACGTGCACTCCGACTGCCAAGGCTTCAACTCCGCAAGCACGGAGCGGCGGGCGGGCGGGTGGGGCCGCAGCGGCAGCCGAGGCACGCCGCNGGGGACCTACAGCTTCACGCGCCACCTGCGTGGCCCCTTAGTGCTTGAAATGCGTCCCATAGCAGCCATGAGGAAGGGCTGGAGACTTCGGGGCTACTCCGTGGCGCAGCGGTGGAACGGCAGCCTGGCCCCTGCTGCCCAGGGCCGAGCAGTGCCGCCCTCCCCGTCCTTTCCGCCTCCGTTCCTTTGGCAGGCCAGCCCACAGAGCTGAGCAGACCTGGCCTGTGGAGGTACACCTGCAAGTAAAATCCCTTCTCAGACTGCAACTTCTTGTCCTTGGGCTGCGCCAAGGCTTGCCAAGGTCCGTGAGGCCCTTGGGGGCTGAGCTGTGCCTTTACTTCTGGGCCTCTGCCCAAAAACTGTTGTCTGCAAAAATCGGATTAGTTACCTGGTATGCAGCAAGCCAATAAATACACACTCGAGAGAGATATTGATTATTCATTTCAGAGTTGTGCGAGCCTCGATGTTTGGGGGTATTCCATAAATCAAGCACCCCAACTATCAGCACTTTACTATTTATACATTTAGCAAACAAAGGCTACAGGTTACATAGTTCTCTTATTAATTAGTTTTGTGTCTTCTGTTAGTTAATGGTACTCTTGCTTCTTATGCTAATTAGTGGGCATGTTTAGTCTTTCTCATTTGAGTCTCATTTTCTTGGGTCACTGGTCCATGAGCTGGTGGTCAGGATTCCCCCTGCCAGAATTACCTTTTACCCAGTTGGGGCTGATTGCAGCACAGTTGCTGAGTTGCCTTATTAGTTTCTTCCTTATTTAGTGAGTTCTGCCAAGTGGTCCTATGGCCTATAAATTCTGTATTCCTTGTGTCAACTATCAGTGGGCATCCTTCTTCCCAAGCTTTGTTAACCTCCCCCAGGGTCTGAGATGGATGAAGGATGCCAAGCTCTAAACCTGGCAAACAATGCAGACCTGGTAAACAAGGCAATTCTACTACCAAGTGATTTGTGTTTCTAATACTTGGACATCAGTTAGAGCCTGCTTGTTAGCTGTTGTCTGTTTTCACAGATTAAATCTTCATTGTTGATGAAGCTTAAAAGTCTTCTAAGATTAAACATCAAAGAAAATCCCTTCTTAAGAAAATTTAACATATTCCACATTTTGCAATACTACCATGGCCTGGCTGATAAGACTAGGCTGCTTCCTGGCAGCTATCAGAAAGTCTAACTGCCCTGGAACATGTGTCTCATAGGATCACCACTTCCTAGATAACTTTTTCTCAGAGGAACCACCAAGGATTTCTGGTTTTGCAGAGAGGGGATAAGAAAAGCAAAAGAAATGTGAACTGTTGAAGCAAAATGGTTTCAAATGGATTTCACAAGTTATTGCAATATAAATTATTTTAGTGTCTGTTACCTCATTCTGATGGTATAGTTAAAACTATTTTTAAATTTCTTTTAGGTAGCCCTTTTGCCAAACCTCTTCTTGATCTCAAAGTGTCTGTTTGCAAAGGAAGACAATGTCAATGCTCAAGGGCATAAAGAAGGATGGGTGTTGAAGGGAGGCACAGGGTAGGAGAGGTGGGTGCATTGTCTCATTGCTGACATTATGGGACTGGGAGTGTGCCAGAAAGGGGGGAAATTATGTCTGAACAGAAGAGAGGAATCCATGAAAGGAACAGAACAAGGAGTGGTTACAGGACTGGGATGCTATACTAGAAGCTGTCTGGCCCAGAGCAGCTATACCTTTGATGTAAATGCAATCATGTCACAATTACAGCTCTTTGTTAAGTGAGAACTAAAATGGTCATGATGTCTGACTAGAGACAAAACTGACTGCAAACACATGAGCTGGGGATTGCTTTGAGTACTATCTGTGAAAATTAGGTGGCTAGAGTATGGTGGAAAACAATGAAAAAGTCAAAGAAGCACTTACAGTGTGAACCTGATGTAGGCAACAAAAATGCTTCCTCAGTGTTCTGGGAGACAGGACTTCATGTTCGCTGTGTAAAGAAATAGAATTGAATCAAAGAATCCCCAACTGCATTGTATAATTCTTTTCTTAATAGAAAAAAGGGGAAAAAAGAAGCCTTCATGAGTGTCTCAAACACTTGCTAAGCATTTGAGCAAAAATCAGCTCAATGCTGAGAAATGCATGAAGGCATATCAACCTCAGAGGGAGTAAGGGTAGAAGGAAGCTGATACAAAACAATGTAAATGAGGATGAAAGTGGTGGGAGTTTGGAAGACTAAGCAAAAGAAAAGTTTAGAGACATTTGAGAATACAATGAGCACCAGGAAAACAAATGACAAGTACAGGAAAGAGAAGTGTTGACATCCATGGGGAAATTATTTCTTTACATGGACATAACAAATTGACGTGTTCCAGAAACTAATGGCAGAATCAGGCACAGGAAAACATTTGCACTAAAAGGCAATGATGCACCTTTTTTTTTTTTTTTTTTTTTAATGAAAGACTGAGAAATTTGACAATTTTAATTCCACAGGAAATGCAGAAAAAAATGGTGTATCTGATTTGGAAGAAGGAAAATTTTTAATATGTTCCAGATTTTGACCACAAAGAGAAAGGCCATGGTGGTGAGTAACTCAGCTCCTAAAGCACTCCAGGGATCTTCAGGCAGTCCCATGCCAGTAGTTATTCTTCAAGGCTCCTGATGGTTACAAGGACTTAAAGAACTCCTGAGGGCTTGGGAGTTTTGGCACTCTTCTGACCCTTTTGAAGTGTTTGGAAATTTACAGAAGAACAGCAAGCAATGACATATTAAGCACTAGGGAAAGTACTGACAAGGATGTAATTAAGTTATTTTATTATTATACAAATAACTGATGAAGTGGGATTTGTGTACAACTCTACTTAGCACATGAAACTAAATTCTTTTTCTTAGTAGTTCTATATACTGTATGTTTATATATATATATATATTTTTTTTTTACCTGAGATTCCAAGTTTCAGTTGGAAAGAATAATTCCAGATGGATATGGACATATACAGTGAAAAATTAAACATGTATCAACCAAAGAATATGGCATATTATGCAAACGAAGTTAGCACAGTGATTTTTATTTCACTTGCAATGCTTGCAAATATCAAATAACTAGTTTAATATTGCATAAATCTGATAGCTTTGACTGGACATTTCTTTAAAACAACATATAACTTATTTCCATAGGGAAAAATAATATTAATTCTTTAATATAGTGAATGTATTGAAATATATAGTCTTGTTCTTGATCAGCATATTAAAAAATCACACATCTGGTTGTAGCCCATTTTGTTTTAAATGGCCCAGATTCAATCAAATCCAAGACACCTAAAATTTGCTATTCCATTTATTCAGCAGGTTTACTTTTGTGGATGAGAATTACAAGGCTATGATAATTCAACTGTGTTTGGGACTTATTAACTAACACTTGGTGGTAAAACAGTTGGTAAGAATTTTTCCAGAATTTTCTAGCTATATCTGAAATGACCCAAAATCTGTTATCAGGACCTCAGCTTTTTATGTTCGAAAAACAAATGGAAAATGGTTATGATAGCTATTTGTAGATATTTTATACAGGAAACTACCGCCTCCTTTTTTCTGATTCTGAAATCTGTTTTATTTCCTTTATCTCACTTCAGCACAAGGAAATCAATTCTAAATTTAATATGTTTATCAGACCTTAAAAAGAAGCTTTTGCACACAAAAACATCTGATCCCTATAAAAAGTTTGAGACCTAACCTAACCAAATACACTTACTGCATAGAATAATTTTAATATGCAGAGTTCTTTTTTCACTGTTACTCTAGCAGCTTTAGTCAGAGCAAGAAAAAATTAGATGTGACACAAACAGCAGAAAATTCTGTGGGCCCAATTCTGCAATCACACACAAGCAAAACGCATTGAAATCAAACCATGATTGGGCCTAGGAAAGGCTTTTCTCCAAGATTTTATTTTGACACTTTGAAGCTTTTATGCAAAATTGTTAAAAAGCCCTTTTCCTCCTTCAAAATGTGATCATACTAAATTGGTAAAAATCTTCTATGTCGTAAGCCGAAACATAATGAGGCGTTGCAGTCAGCACAAGGAACACCATGCTAGTCTTTCACTTTCAAAAGGAGATTCTGAACCAGAAGGTGACAGTAGCTGAGCCTCTAAAAAGTAAGCTGGTATCCATGGATATATTGTCACCACAGCCTAACCAGGAGTCTCTGCCCCTGGGAGCTGAGATACAGGTTGCATCTCAGTGGCACTTCTTGGGAAGATGCTTGAATGCTTTCTGGTACCCAGAGAGTATCTATTATTTTTCAATTCTCAAGCCAGAAGAACATGTAAAAAAATTGCAATAATTTTTACTAGAAGGGCAGTGGCCTTATTTATTAACTCCAATGGCACATGTTCAGAAAAACTGTGCGTAGAAGTATGTTTATAAATAACCATCACCTCACACACAGACACTCCTTTGGAGGCAGAACTATCATAGGTGGCAGGTCATGCAAATATATTACTCTTGGAGATCTTAATGCCTTTGGCCTTGACATGGAAACAAAGATTATTCTCATAGTGTGCAAATTTTTAGATGAGGAGTTTATGTCAAGTGACTATTCTGCCTCAGTAATCATGAGTGTGGTTCTCTTCTGCAGCACTGCATAGAGGACAGGAGATGTTTTTCTGCTGTGGTTTGAAACCATTGTTACAAAACTGCAGGTGGACAGAGCAGTAAATGAGTGCAAGTTGGCATCACTGAGTTTTTAAGAAACCTAGTCTTCTACATGAAATCTCAAAAATTTCAGCAACACATAAGATCACTGTAATCACAGTAAATGTGTACATTGCAATAAGAAAGATTGTCTTTTCAAAGTGCTCTGGCACCATGCACCGGGTAATGTTAAACTTTTTATCAAGTGCTCCCACATCACACATGTAGATTGCATTCACTTTGAAACCGAAGAGCTGAATCTGAAGCCAAAAAGCCACAACTTCAAGGACAATCCTTAAGAAAACAGAGAAGATATAAAAACCAGTGTAGGATGACTTTTGGAGAATATCTTCCTGTTTGATGCTCTTACAAGCAGCATAAAGGTGAAAAAAGGCTCCAGGTACCAGTACAATCACCAGCTGTAATGCCCAGAACACCTAAAATGTAGCAGAAATGTACCTGTCAGATCATTTACAACTGCTTTGGAACACCTAAAACACGTATATTGGAAAATTTTGCAAGTCTGTTTTTAATATATATCAAATATATGAAAACTTTGATGACAATAAAGGTAAAAAGCAGTTATGTTTTGATTTGAAAAGTTTAGTTGGGTTCTGAAACATGAGGAAACACAGCTCCATATTTAGTCACTGCTAAAGGACTATTAAAAGATTAATGACAAAAATATTAATGAAAAAAGCTAGTGATAATTAGGCTAGTCAGTTAGTACTTATATGGAACAATCGTGTTTTAATTTTTGCTGTTTGCTTTCTTTACATTGGATTTTTACCATGAAAAAAAAGTAACAGAAAAAGATAATTACCTGAGGAGTTATAGGTCTGAACTGGTTGTAACAGAAAAGATTAACCTCTCTCTTGTCTGGGTCACAGCTGAAATGCAAGGCCTCATTTCCATAAACAGCGAAGCCCAAAACACCAAGGAAAAACATTCGAATTGAGCCAAAAAAAAGAGTGTGGAATTGTCCAATTACTGTTGGCGGCCTGAGCTGCAAATCAGAGGGTTCATTCAACATAAAAAACAAAAATTAACAGCGTTATTGTTGGAGGTCTACTTGCTCTTTTTCATTATCCAAAATATTTATTTTATTCTACTTGTTTTAAAGGAGAGTTTGCCTATGAAGGGTACAGTAGCTCTCTAACAAAATAATGTCTTACAACACTTTATTGTTCCTACTAACTTTTTATAAACGTTAATCTGTCTAGCACTTGCCAATTCATTTGTTTCACTGCCTTTATCTGTATTCTGCTGCTGCAGAAGGCGCCAGACGGAGCTGAGCGCTTCGACCCAAAGTCTATTCGTTTTGCTGTTGTACTGATTCATTCACATGATGTCAGGTGATGGCAAAGCACGGACCGCCGTGCCACCATCAAACCTAACCATGCTTAGAACCATGCTTATTCCCGCAAATTAAAGTTCAGCTTCCCCAAAGGGGCAATTGTCGCCCGGCTCCGGCCGCCTGCCCCGCCGTGCTCGGGCTGGGAGCACAGGCNCTCGCTCCGCCCTTTGTCCCCGGGCGGGCCCCCGCGCTCGGGCCGGCAGCGGGCGCAGCAAAAGCGGGGCCGGCCGGCGCCCGCCCATAATCCCCGGGCAGCACCGTCAGCAGCGCCTGCCGCCACCGCCGCCCCGCCGCCGGCTGCGCACCTGCCCCTGCCCCGCTGACCCACGCCGGCCTTTCACCGCCACCCCGAGGTACCCGCTGTACCGACCATCACCCCCGCCCGGCCCCCATCTCCGTCCCAGTTGAGGACGCAGCGCAGCGCTCTCGGGGCTGCCGCCGGCGGGAAGAGCTGGGACCCGTATCTAGAGCTTATCGACTTTTTAACTAAGTCCAATAAAAAAGGATGCAGCAGCACTTGGAAGCTGTAGATCCACGATTCTGAATTCAAAGAAATAGAAATGGAATGAAAACAAATTGTATTACCCACTTCAAAATTGCTACAAATAACTTAATGGCAATAATTGCTACTAATAATTTGCCGGCATACTCAGTATGTCTAGTTGAAGCAGCTCCAGAAGAGCTGTGCATGCGAGTCCACACATGCACCAGACACTCCTGCTGGTAAACTGCCACAAGGAAATACTTCAACTCAGTAGTGTGAACCCAGTGGGAGTTCTATGAGAAGATGGAGAGTGGAAGGATGGAGATAGGAAATCAGCAAAGGGGAAATGCTAATTTGTCATTCACTCACTGGTATGCAGTAGTTTATTTGGTGTACACAGGTAAGTGAAATCAGGTCACCAAATCCAGAGAGAGGCAGTTACTCTTTTGCCTCTAAACTCAAAAGAGGGCCTCCCTTGTAACTGGCTGCAGCATGACTTCAAGCTGACATATCAAAAAACATTGTTCCCACTGTCATGTATGCTCATAGGTGTAGCAGGGGTCTTCTGAGGGTCTTGCGGCAGGTCGGCCGACTAACGACACTCACACCAATATGGCTCCATGTCGTCATCCCTTAATTCAAGTAATTACACTATATTTGTACATTGTTCATACAATACCTGCTCAATACCCGTTGGCTAGCTTACTGCAAGCAAGCATACATGTTGGTTATTGATTGGCTGTCAAGCTGTCACCTCATGCTGACTTAGCTATGTACCATCTGATCTGGCACTTGCACAATAGTCATTCATCTCTCTTGGCTCTGTCTCAGTGTCCGTTGTTCTCTATTCTTGCTTGTTCAGGATGAATCGTCACCATCCTTGAAGCAATCTTGCAGGCCAAGGTGGTCGTGTACCCTCAATTGTAACTCTAGCAATCTGTAGACCACGGTGGTCTTGTTCTTCTCAAAGTAACTCTATTATCTGAAGGCCAGGGTTGTCCAACTCCTGCAAAAGTATATCATGCCCTTGCTCTGCAAGAAATTTCTCTACATATAGGCATGGAAACATAGGCAGAAGAGGGGAAGTGATGGGAATCTGTGTTCATTTTATGTATAGATTTAGCTGTTGTGTCTCTAAGAGGTGCCTCAATGACTATTAATGACATGGTTGAAATAAATGTTGTAAGACATCAGAACACCCTTTGTAAAGGAAACTCGCCGTGCATCTACTGGAATAGGTAAATTACAAAGAAAGTGAAAAGTGCGCCAATAAGTGCATGTTATTTACAGCTCCTAGTTCAGGCAGTTAATTAAATGTCTGTCTCCTGGAGTACTGTAAAAGGTGCTGTATCAGTAGCACTCAGACTGGGTTTCCAAACATTTTTAATACAATCTGCTGCTCTGCTGCATAGAGAGAATGCTGAGGTTTGTGTATGTCAAATGAACTAAAAGCAATAATGTCTCACAGTGGTGTGTGATCTGCAGTAATGTATTGTGGTTCACAGTGTGGTGACTAACCTTCACCAAAATGCAGTGATTATTTTGGTTACAGTGGATTGTTTTTCAATACACATGGAGCTTAATTATCATCCAAATGCATTTCTAGTGCTCCTACAATACTATGAAATTACTAAATTAGTTCAGCATGTTTAATATCAGTAATATTTAATAATTTAATTATTTTAAAATGTGAATTGCCTCTTGAAAGTCTGCTGTTGAATGTGTCTCAAAAATAGTTATATTTGTATTTATTAGGATCTCTTTAAATAGAAATATGTAAAAACAATAGAAAAACTCAACAACTCCTAGTTTCTAAATGAAGATAGATCTTTCAAAGCTTTTTATTATGCTTGGTATAGTAGTGATTATTTGCATATTAATTGATGAACATGAACCCATGAATTTTTGTCAACATTTGATTCCACTATAAATAGAAACATTTCAGAACATATTTTAGGTAAAAATCTGCACTATATAAATGCTACCTCGTATATATATATATTTTTTTTTAGGTGAGAATCACGTGATTACTTACATGACTGGACTGTCTAATACAAGACAATCAACAATCAGCCTCGGTAACAATATAGAAACTTGAATCTCTGTCCTGTGATAAAGGTGCTAAAAGAAGACTTAGCTGGCAATTCTCTGATTTTTTCTAGGAACACATAAGGGATACAGCTGCATTGAAATAAAAAAAAATAATTCTTGAGAGATTGTCAGATAAACCCAATACAAACCCCATGGGTGTCTGCAGTAAAACCCCACTGAGTGTGATGAATGGGCCCACAATAAAATTGTCACTTTCTTTGAAGTGGCTCCAGTGTCATGTGAGCTCAAGCACAGGAATCTCATTATCTTCGCACTAGGAGGAACTAATAGCGATGTTTTTCTTTTGTCACATGTGTTCAATAATGTGCTTCGTAACACCACATTAGGAGGAAAACTTGAGATGGCAGTAGAGTAAGCTGGCATTGTGCAGTCCTTTTGAGCGCAATCTGCCGAGGGAACTCAAGCCATTCCTTGAGACTTCCTTGACAGAAAATCATTATTTGTTTTGAATCTGTAGGAGCAGCTGTCTGTTAGTTGTCTATCATGGACAAATGGAATGGAAGATGTTGATATCACATTTGTTTCTAAGTGAGTCTGAAGCCTGGATTTTGACTCCAGTTTGCAGCTCAGTGGTGTGCTCTTTAGCCTTTTAATGAGTTGAAGTCCTACTGCATGAATGCAGTAAAACAAATGGAGTCTAAATGCATGCATAAAGCTACAGTTGTGCTTAGAGGGATGACCTGCATGTTTAACATTAAGCACCCAATTCATTGCTTTATTAATGTGGTTAAATGTAATGGCACCTGTTACCCTCGTGCCATGAATAAAACCAGCACCATGAAAATGGTACAAAAAATTGAATTGGTATCAATAAAATAAGGTTTTGTTTCCCAAAAAAGAAATTGCATGAATATTGGAGAAAGCCACTTCTGCCAGCTTTCCAGCTTTGTCTAGTGCTGGAAGCACCTGCATTTCCATTTTGGTTTGCAGAGTTCTCTCCATCAAAATAAGAAAGCTTCTATTGAAATAACAAGAAAAAAACCCATGAGTTACTTTAAGTTACTGTACATTTGACTGCCTGGAAAAAGTCACTCTCTGCTTCAATGTATGCCCACTTTCCAGCTGTATCTACTGGTGTAATGTGTGATATTACAAACCTATTATTTGGTTTGATTTCTAATATTCAGTGTTTAAATTCAGGTAGTATTTGTTCCTTGGTTGTTGCTTTCTTTCTTTTTAAAATTTGACTGATGATCAGTCCTTCAAACATGATCACTTCCAGGGCTCCATTTGAACCCGGTTTTCATTTCATGTGCAAGTACACATACTTATTTAAAGGCTACTTACTGCAGCTAGTTTTGGTGGCAGATATGCTTGGATATTCATGGGGCTACACATGTTGTGATGTGCAAATATGGAATTAGCCCTGGAATTATCAAGTGCCTTGACCTGCATAAATGTGTGAAAAGAGTGTTTTTTCCTGTCAGACCCACTCCTCGGTAGAGGGCGTTTGTGAGATGTGTGGAGTTCCTCATTCCTACATGAACTGATTATGAATCCCTACATTTGGGAATTAGTGATGCAGAAGATTTCCCTCTCACGTTTTCAAGTTGTTGTGGTTTCTCCCCTGTGGTGTTGCACTCCTGGATGCACTCCATCTGTGGTGGCGGATTGTACCTGTGCAGTTTCTTTCCCACTGGGCAGAATCACCTGTGGCACTCCTCCCTCACTCTTGTGCCAAGTACTGTGTCAGAGCTGCACAATGAAATTGTCTCTAGGCTATAATCTGAAATAACATCTAGACATGGGTGGACTCTTGTTTGAAAAGAGAATGATGAACAGTTTGTATGGGGAGATCTGAATTCTGAGTGGTTTATGTCAGGGTCTGTGGATCTTCCCCACTCACACCTTTTTACCTCTGCAGGAAATTATATTGATACTGGTTGAATAAAATAACTGGTTGATTTATATTCATACTGCAGTAGAAGCATAATCTAACTTTCTGTTTTCCCTGAGCTGGAGACGCTCACGTCCTTCCAAGCATATTTCCTTGCTGTTAGAGTTCCAAAAAATATGGAGTGGATAAAATCAAGTACTGATAAAAATCAGGAATATAAATTTCCACTGAAAATGTTTCTAATTCTTCAACCTTAGGAATTCCATCCTGTGGACTAAAGGACAGATAAAATTCACTAGGACAGAAGAAATTCTCCTGGAAGGAAGGAGTAGGAGTGGTGGTGTTGTGAAACAAAAAGCAAGGGGTCTCGCCTCTCTCCATGCAAACTGCAATAAGTTTATATCATAGAAATTTTTAAAGTGTTATTTTGTTGATTGTCATACAAAAAAGACTCAACTTCCTCTTGTCCCAAGAAAATCAATATTAAAGACAAGTTGAATTTAAGCTATTCTCTCAATGGGAATCATATTGTTAATATATAAACTCATTTTCAAACAAATTAGCAAAAGGATCGTACTCCCACTGTTAAAGTCACAGTGTTAAAGACTTATATTGGATCCAGCCAATGGGAAGCAAAAAGAGTGATTTGGGGCATTAACAGAAACATGACTGTCGTTGATCTTAGAAAATTTCATGTATGCTCAACAAAATAGAGGGTCACAGCAATTTATACAAATATTAGTCACCAGTAAGGCTGCCTCAGAGGGAGCATAGCTGAATTTAAAGCCATGTGGAGGAAACATGATCAGTAACCAAGAATCATGTCCAGAGGAGCTCTGTGATGATTCTGATGAGCTGCTTAGTAAAGGTAAAGGTGAAGTATCTAGCAAGATCCTTTCTGAGGCCTAGCACTGGTTGGGTTCAAATAAATTACTCAGCATTATATGAATCAGTAATTTACACAACTTTAACACATTTATATATTCAGAGACATGAGAAGAGTCACAACAATCAATGAATAGATACAGAGAGGTAAATCTTTTAAGAAACATTAATTCTTTTTTCTTTGATAGTAGTAAAAGTTTATTTAAGAAGAAATGGCTGATTTAATTCCTACACTAGACAGCATGCCATGGACAGGCCATGCACACGTGACGTGCTTTGCTTCTGATATTTCAGTGGTCAGATTCTCGATAGACCTGTCATAAACCCATAGAGCTTCAAGAGAACTGCTGTAGTAATATGAACAAGCTAGTTCTCTACAAGCTCATGAATCCTCTTTTTTGACAAAAAGAAATAAAGGCATCAGTCTGCAGAGCATGTTACTGGACAATGCTGTTATTCTTCTACCTTAATATTTTATCTTGGAAACTTCAGTCCAATGGGTCTGCCTGTCTTCCAGCATGTTTACATGGCTACCTGCATCCATAGCTTCTGCTGGAAACAGATGGAGCTGTTTGGAAAGCCTATACATGTGCAGATACTTGGAAGTAAAAGACATTACCTCACTGAAAAGCAAGAAACATTAGAGACAAATTCTACTCTTCAAGAGGGAAACAAAATTCATTCTCCATTGTGTTATATCATTTGCAGAGTAAGTCACAGATAAAACACATCACCTGTCCCCCTTTCCATAGTCGAGACCACTGTGAAATGCAGCTTCACAGATGAAGCCTTAAAACTTTAAACACAGCCGATGTCTTTGAATAAGATCTATGCAGAACCCACAGCTGGATATCAGGAATAAAATCTCCTCATTCTCACGCCCCTCGCTCCCTCCCACCCGGCGTTTCAAAGCACTGTGGTTTCACCTGAGTAAGATGCTGAAAGACGAGTTTCCGGAGGCGAGCCTGCGTTCTGTCCGACGTGTCGGACAGCTCTCCGGTTTGCCGGGCACAGCCTGGCGGGGGCTGCTTTGCGGCGGGCAGCGGGGGGAGAGAGGCTTCCCTCTCCCCTCTCGCTCACCACGTCGTCCCCATCGCGCTCAGCGGCTGGGACCCAGCGGGACGGCGGCGGCTCCGGGATCCGCCTCCCCCTTCACCGCAAGACCTACCTCGGCGGCGCGGGGCTGGGGCGAGGGCACAGGCGCTCGCAGACGGAGGGGCGGGGCGGGCCGGCCCCTCGCGGTACCAGGTATAAGCCGGTGCTGCGGAGAGGGCTCGCTCTGCGCCTCTGCCCCGGCGCCGGCGCCGCGGCCCGGGCAGCACCAGCACCGCTGGACAGCGCTGGCGGCTCCGCGGGGGCGGCGGCCGGACCGCGGCGGCAGCGGCGCGCCGAGGGCGCTCGCAGGGACGCGGGCAGGGGGCGGCTGTCCCGACGGCGTTCTCTGCCCCCAGGCTCAGGATCTCCTGCCCACCGGGAGAGGCTTGTCCGAAGAGCCGAGGGGCAGCGCACGGGAGTTTTTATTTCCCTCCCCGGCCACTGCACCGGCGGACATTCCTCCGCATTTCTTAAGGGAGAAAACTCGGCAAAGAAGGGGTAGGAAGAATAGCAGTAGAGAAGGGGGGGAAAGTTGATTGACTTGCAGAGAGGTGAAGCTTTCCTGTGGCTCCCACTGCACTTTGCACTGGAGACTTTCAGTCCACGCGAAGCTGTAGGATGGAGCCAGAGCCCCCGCCCGAGCTCACAGCAATGCCCCTCGGGGGGAACGGCAGCGTCCACCTGGTGCCCGACACAGCCCTGCTGTCCCCGGGGAGAGGCACGGCCATGTTCATCATCCGCTGTGTGATCCCTTCACTTTACCTGCTCATCATCACTGTCGGCTTGCTGGGCAACATCACCCTCATGAAGATCTTCATTTCCAACAGTGCCATGAGAAGTGTGCCAAACATCTTCATCTCCAGCCTCGCTGCTGGTGATCTGCTCCTGCTAGTGACCTGTGTGCCCGTGGATGCCTCCCGGTATTTCTCTGAAGAGTGGCTCTTTGGGGAAGTGGGCTGCAAGCTCATCCCTGTCATCCAGCTGACCTCCGTTGGTGTCTCTGTCTTCACCCTCACCGCGCTCAGTGCTGACAGGTAGGAAAGTTGGGCTGCCACTTCAGCTCTCTGCAACTTGGGCTAAGGCTGGATGAAAGGTAAAGCACCTTTCTAGATAAGGCACCCCTGCTTTGCAATCCCCTCATTCCAACCTGTGAGGTGCCCATGCTTCTTCTTCCCTCACTGACCGATGGCAGGGGGTACTAATTGGAGTTAAAGGGTCTCTGGAAATGGCTGTGCCTGGCCCCCAGCTTCCAGGGTGTCAGCTGCAAGAATTGAGTTTAACCCTGTCTTCTGCGGCTCTGGGATGGTCCTGTAACAGTCCATATATTGAAATTTTATTCATTAGAGTAAGGTTTTAGATACCAGATACGACCCTTGCCAAGTCACAGTGTTGTGTCTACAGGCAGTGAGTGACTTAAACCTAGTTAGGCACAGATGTATTTTTAATCAATTTATTTCCTTCTGCTGAGAAGGTCTACACATGTGTGAGTGTATGTGTGTCTGTGCCTTAGTAGAAGAGCAGGTTACCAGAGGTGACTGCCAGAACTAGCTTAGCTTCTGGGAATTCAGGGACACCAAATTGCTCTAATTGTCAGTCTTAAACTTTTGTTCAAACTATTCTTACTGTCTTCTGAACTTTCAGAAAAGAAGAAGAAAAAAAAAAGGAAATACCCCCAAACAAACTAGAAAGTAACACTTTTATCTCCAATACTTGTCAAATTAGGAAGAAACAAAGAGCTGGATGCCCAGTTTTCCCTCCCAATTGCTGTGAATGGGTACCTAAGGAATTTATAGTAACTGAGTGGCTGTAGGACTGTGCTTCAGGCTCTGAAAGACAAAATCTCAAAATCTTGCAGTGTAATTGCAAACTTAAATTATATGAAGTTATCTTAATTTTTATTTTTTTTTAATCTAAGCAAAATTTTTTTTGGCCAGAAATGAAAATGTTTAATTCTTTCTCCATAGAAATTCACCCATTTTCTTTTGTTGGGTTTTGAACTGAGCCACTGCATTATACTGGTGCATGAGCTGAAGAGTTAAGTTTAGAAATATATCTTCATACTTGGAGTAATGTTTCTTTGAAACTTTTAATCCTTTGTTTTCTTTAATAGACTATAACTAAGTTGTTTTTTTTTTTTTTTTTAGCTAATTCAGTCGATTGTTTGATTTCACTTGAGGGTAGTCTTCAGTGAACATTAATTTCAGTTCTGTTTGAATCAGGACCTAACATATTTGTCTATAAAGGCTGTAACTTGTGGAAATGGATTATGGTTTTGAAGAAGAGCTTGCAAAACATACTTTAAAGTGAACACCTGTAATTCTGTGATTACCTCAGTTAAATAGTATTTCAAAATCTGCCCTTACAGATTCAAGGAAACCCTGCAGTTTTCTTTCTGCTCTATTTCCACCCTTTAATATTTTGTGGTGTACATCTTATTTGAAAAGGGAAGAAGTTACTGAAGATTATCTCTCTAGAGACATGTAATGTGAGGGAATGCTGGAGATTTAATGTTTAAGGATTCTTTCGTTTAGTTTTTATATAGCTTTGGAGCATTCATTGTTTGATTTTTCCAGATAATTTTATATCCTTCTTTTTATATCAGTAAAGAGTTAAGAATTTATAATACTGACTCTGTTTATGCCTAATGCATCTAGAATTACGCATACTAAAAAACAGTTACAG
The DNA here is from genome assembly GCA_013397155.1 of Irena cyanogastra. NCBI lineage: Eukaryota > Metazoa > Chordata > Aves > Passeriformes > Irenidae > Irena > Irena cyanogastra. The sequence goes on from VWZV01002556.1 coordinate 27,342, forward strand.
TTTGTGTGCTGAGACCAAATAAGCTCATAATAAATACATTTCTCCAGCATTTTGGACTCCACAGTGTATGCCAATATCAGAAATGGTTATACTGGGAATTTACAATGTTTCTTTAATGTTTGTAGTTTTATTTTAGGTCACTGAGAACAAAAAACTTTTATTTTCCAGTCAGAAGATCTTTCACTGACTTCAGAGACCAGTCTCCTAGGGCCCAGGAGACTGCCGAGTGAAGCTGGCTGAACTTTCAGTGATGTCTGGGTTGGAGTCAAATCTACTCTTTGTACAACACTTTGTACAACACTTATGTTGAACTAGAGGGGAGGCACTGGTGTGGAGGGGTTTCTCTGGCACTATTCTGTAGCCAGATTCTAATGTGTGCTGTAACTAGATCAGTTGTGGGTGGTTATGCTGGCAGATGGGAAGTGTTGGCAGCATCCTGCACCCAAGAGGTGCTGAGGAGGTGAGACCTGGCTGAAGGCAGTGTTTTCTGCAGATAAGTGAATCCAGGGCAGGGTGTTAGCAGCTTGTAAGCAGTGATGCCACCAAGAGGGCTCCATTATATTCCAGTGCCTATTTGGTCTGGTGCACAATGTCTTCTTAGTGGCCCCTTCTTTCACAGATAATGTTCAAAGTACATTTTGATATAGGATAATTAAAGCCTCTCCTGCTTTTTACTCCTTGTGACCATGAGACTGTATAGAATGCCAGACTTTATTACACTGAAGAACAGATTTAGGAATACTTAGGATTCTTTGGAGCATGCCTGTGTAAATTAGGATAAGGGAGGTTGTCTTGGATTCCACAGTATAATTAACACTTATTGTTTATGTGGAAATTCTGATAATGATTTCCTTGTGTGTGACACATTTAACAGAAGTAGCTACAGAAGCTACAAACTCTGAATGATTGTTGCCAACAAACTGAAGGAAGAAAAAGAAGTACTTTTAGTACTATTAAAAGTACTACTACTTTAGTAAAAGTAGTAGTATATAATTGCATATATATATATTTTCTAAGGTTGCTTGATTTCATACAGATTTTTTTTTGTCACAGAAGTCCTTCTCAGCATCAGTAATGCTTTCAGTGTGACAAACATGCACCTTTTATTTGGAAGCTTCATTATCTTGTATTGAGATTGAGTTTTAATTTGGGTGTTTTTGTGTATGTGTGTGTACAAATGTAATATGTAATTTTTAACAATACTTTCCAGACTTCCCATTCCATGCAGATGGAATTTAGCAGCATATCTGCCTGAGGTTGCCTATCCTCATCACAGGAATAGCAGCTGGTTCATCCCACCCCTGAGCTCCCGGAGGTGTGGCTGCCAGGTGTGGGGAGTAGTGCCCTGCTGCAGCCCCACATGTGTTGGGGCAGAGAGGGATGGAGGTCAGTGGTGAAGGTGGGCATGGTGGGAGGTCAGTGGTGAAGGTGGGCATGGTGGGAGCAGAGATGATGCAGTGGTGGCACTGGTGGTGCAGGGTTGCATTGTCAGAGCAGGATGCAATCTCCCTCTCCTATGGGATGGAGAAGGCAGCATAAGTGCTGTGCTGCTGGGCCAGCCAGCTGTCCCTTCTCACTGCAACACAGGAGATATGTAGGGACAGCAACCCTGCCCCTCATGGCCACTGAGTTGTCTCTCTTGTGGAGAAACCAGACCGCCTCTACAAACCTTAATATTTCTCTTGTTTATAAAACCAGAGAAAAAAGGGAGGGTGGACAACAGAAAGAGAATACTTAATAGACTGGATGACAAATGAGGAAAAGAAAGAAGGCTGAAAGACAAAAACGAACCAAAAAAAAGGAGAGGAACTAAGGGGAGTGTAGGACAGAACATTCTCAATAGCTCCTTTCACACCCCAAAAGTGCCCAGAGCTGGTGTGTGATGGCCAGGGCTGCACTTTCTAAAGATGTGGTGGGACAAGAATTGTGAAATGGGGCCTTGATGAGCTTGTTTCTCCAGGGTCCATGGACTGCAGTTTTGGCAAGGGCTAATGCATGTTCATGAGAGTCTCAGGACCTAGTGTGGTCTTTGACAAGGAGGATAAAAATAAAGAAGTGAGAAGTGTTTGCCAGGGGGACTGCTGCATGACACATGCAAAGAAAATGTGGGCCAGCATTTCCTCACTGCAAAAAGGGCAGAAGCCAGGGATGAACCTGACTTGAACCATCCAGCGAACTTGCTTGCTGCTGCACGAAGTGTTTTCCCAATTTGTATCCATGATGGACCATACATTTAGCTCAGAAGACAAACTGGGCCCATAGGGCTCCTCATCTTTTTCTCAGAGTGAGGGATCTTGCTTTTTTGCGGATGGGAAGGAATCTAGGTAGGCTAAGAACTTAAGTGAGGAGGTATGGAAAGATGTTTCCAGGATGCTTTTCAGAGTTAGAGGTCTGGATGACATTTTAACCTTGGCATGGGCAGCTCTGGGGGCAGTGAATTAAGACTGGGTGCTACAATGTGCAACGCTGGCATTACTGCATTATTGTGTGGTACCCACAAAATGCCAAGACATCTGGAATGAATTGCCTTTTAAGGAATAAATAGTAGCCCCTTCAAACAGCTTTAGATTTGTCCCTCATAGTCTTTCCTTTTCTCTTTAGCTGTCATTTATGCCTCATGTTTAAGTGATCCATAAAAATAGGATTAAATTTTATTCTGTTTCTTTTCCTACACTGAATTTTGTTTCTAATGAAAGATGTAAATGTGTTAGTTCTAATGCAGTTCTGCTGCACTCTAATGGAGACAGCAAAGCTGAATTCACCCTACTACAATTGGCATAGCATTGTATTTGCTTTCTTCCTGAGTAATGTGACATAAAGACACCTTTGATGAGACAAATACTTGATTAACAGGTAATAGTTGAAAATTTAAATTCATACTTAAATAGCTAAATATAGTGCCTGAGGTGCTTAAAATGTATTCTATAGATTTTCATTGCTAAAGTATTTGTTCCTTCTATTTTTTTCTTAGCCTTAGATTTGGAAGGCTGCAATCTGTATTAAAAAAAAATCAAAAATGTTTTTTGCAAGTTTGCACTCTGTGCTGACTTCTGACGACATCTGACAGCAAAATCAGTTTTGGCTCAGTTTGCTGGTCTATTATCTCCTTTTTTTTCCTCAGAATTTATTTTTAGGTTTATTATGGCAGATGCTGATTCAGGTTGAAATACAGTGATTGAAAAAATATGAAATCCTCATTTCTTATTACATGTAGTGGAGCAGGTGAAACAGGACAGTGGACATTATTTCCTTTTGAGCTCTAATAGCTGATAGTCAGGAACTAAGGAGCCTTCATTTGGAAAATAGTATTAAATGACATCTTGAAAATTATTTATAATTAATCAAAGAATAAAGAAAAAATAATCAAAGGTAAAATGGAAGATTGTAAGTGAAAAAAATGCCTTATCTGTATACAGTAGATGGGAGAACAAAAATATATGGACCAACTAGAACTGTGAGATTCTATAAGTATACATTTTGGATACCCTCAGACTCGAGGTAAATGTATTGAATGAATGAATTAGCTAAGTACATTAAAATAAATGATGGTCCAGATGTTTCTCTCACGGTAGGCTATAGCAGTATGGTTATAATTATGCAATAACAGCCAATGCAAAAGAAATTTAAGAGAGGTTTGGCAAGCTTTGTCACATTTTTTCAATTTGCCTTTTAGTTCATATATGCAAACTTGACTCACAAAGTAAAGCTTGCCAGAAAACCTTTGTCAAATTAAACGAGGCCTGTCTCCACCCAATAATTTTCCAATTAATTTAGATCCATCTTATGCAGATAAAAGGAATATGATGTAAAATATTCCAGAAAAAAAAGAGCAGTGGCAGAACCACACCCTCCCCAACAGTGCAGAATGAATTTTATGTCTGGAGCAGATTAATGAGTTAACTATTCTAGGGTAATATTGTCCAAGCCAGGCAATTCAGCTGTTGGAGAAGTTCCTCTTGTGACTGTCTTTGCACAGCTGAAAACGACTTCTCAGCAAATAACATTTTCCTGCCAAGTTAGGCAACTGTTTCTCAAACTTGATACGGACACATTCATCTGTTAAACTCCTGCCTTGTGTGTGTCTTGTGTATACTCTCCAACCCATACAGAAACGGCTTAGGTTGAGATGAAGTGAGAAATGGCAGTGGTGTTTATCCCAGGCAGTGATCAATGCAGTGCCTGTGTTGTGCTGGCAGAAGCCTCTTTGTTTTCACTATTGCAAGTCCCAGTGTCCAATTGCCTTTTGTAGGCTGCAACCTAAACACGGAGAAACAGCTTCAAAACCATCCCTCCTGTTTCCTGCTTCTTTGAGCTATTCAGTAAAAGCCTCTGTCTGTGACAGACCAAATAGCTGCTAAACAACAGATCCAGCCCAATTCTTAATAAGCAGGTATATCACCATTCACTTATTTTGTTTGCCCCTCAGCATAATGCAATACATGGTCCCCTTATCTATTACGCTGCAATGGGTTAATATGAATTGTAATGTTGGAATTCTCAAGTCAGCATTTAGCAGATCCTGAGAAATGATGTCAAAGATCAAGTATGCTCCACCAATTCTTTATCTAGGGAAAAGATTTCATATGATAAATTTGTTAGAGAATAGATAATATATCTCTGTGTATGTGTGCAGTATGATGGAACTCTTCAATATCTTCCTGAAAGGGATAATTTAATTGAATCGTCGTTTTAAATTGTTTAATTACAGAACAACTTGTGTTTTTATGATATCAGCTCTGCTGCAGAATGAGACTGGTGCTAAATAATATTTCTGGTGCTAAATTATTTTATGCGTTTTTATATTTATTAATGAAACAAGGTATATGGAGTCACAGTCCCTAGGACTAAACATGTCCCACTAGCAACTTCTAAATTCATGGTAAGATTCAGGGTAATTTGACAGTGTAATTACAAACAGCAAGTAAGCTATTACAAATTCATTAAATTTGTAGAAATAAGAGGAAACTATTTTGGTGTCCATTGAAGAGAAGTATATTTTGGAATTAGGTTGACACAAAGTTTTCAGGTATCAGAAAAAATAACCACAAGACGAACAGTCCACATAAGCCTTTCATAATTGCATTTGCTGCATGTAGATTTGTGTATTTCCAGCTTTGTATGAGCATATATCAAAATAAAATTGTGGTGTGTGTACAAACATGAGAAAAATGGGTTATTCTGATATGTTGTCATTATAGCTCATATAATTTTGTTTTGTCCTTCACATGATTATCCCAAATATTGGTTCATTTTTTTCCAACTCCTTTTCATAGTATTTTTTAAAAAATAGTTTCATGTTTGTGTTTTGGCTCCAAGTTTGATTAAATGTATTTTAAGGATTACTATATTAACTTTTCCTCTATAATGTTTTTACATTCCTTTTTTTTTATCATGGAGTGTACTTGTTTATTTTCCATCTATAGTGATTTCAGGGCAGACCAAGATCAAAAGTTGCAAATAAAATTGAACTGGAATCTTCTTTAAAAGTGAGAGAGTAGAGGTTTTAGATGATAATACTGGAGCAAACAAACGAATTTGTTGATTTTTGAATTTAGAAATTAGAGATTTAGGGTCTAGATTCTCAACTGGGAAAATCTAAGTCTGTTCTAGGTATATTAAGAGAGATTTGCTTATTTAATTCATCCTGGCTTGTAACATTTTTAAAAATCATCTGACCATGTAATGTTCTCCATAACAGTATGTTATCTGCTGTGGCCTGGATTATAACTGAATTCATCAATGAAATGGGAGAAATTGTTTTGTAACAACAAAAACTTTATAAAGGTAAACTGGCACTAAGCATATTTTACACGTGGGATTTCTTCTTTCAGACACTCTGGTTTCTGTAATTGATATTTTGATTGACCTTCTGATCCAGCAGTGATGATTTTATGAGACCTTTTCCATTCAAGTATGTATAGATATTTTTGCTGAGAGACATGCAGTAAGGAAATAGTAATTATGCAGACAAGCATGCAACTCTGTCTCATCAGTCTAAAGGTTGGGGTATCGATGGCATTTGAATCAAACTCATTTGGAAAAATGGATTCCTCTTTTCTCAAAGTCCTTTGACCCTTCAGGATTGAGACTATAAGCTCTGAAAGAATTAAACAAGGTTAGTTGTGGTTTTCTAAGCTTTTTTAAAAGGAGAAAAGAGAACTGGGGGACAAACCAAAAAGTACCTAAGGTTGTCCAGGCTGCACATTGCAAGGCCTAATATCTAGCCTAGGTACTGACTTTCCCTGCATCCCATCCACACCTCCTGAGCAGAATCCAAAATCCAGAGCTAGAAATTAGTGCTGGAATGGGATAAATAGTCCAGAAGGGCGCTAGAAGCCAAGAAAATACACATGCTAAGCTTCCTTATACTTCCCTCTGGGAAATAGTATATACAGTTGTTTGTGTGATGCAGCAGGCTAAGAATAAAGTTCTCTCCTTATGGGTGAAATGTTAATTTTGAGCCACTGTCTAGCAGGCCTGGGCAATGACTCCCAGACACCCTGGCTACATGAATGGTCCCATTTTGTTCCTGGAGAGGCATATGCCAGAGCTGCCTTCACCATGGCAATTTTGTGAAGGGTGATGATTTTGGTGTGCCCCAGCCATTATTTAAACATAACTTTGAGATCAGACTCCTCAACTTGGCTGTGCTTAGTTTCAGGATTGTAAATGAAGTTCAGCTGCAAACAGAGTAGGTGCAACCTGGGGAGCTCCTGGCATGCACAGCAGGGGAAATACAACTGCTTGTTTATTTTAAAAGTCAAGAAAGAATGGGCACAGTGGGTTAGGATGGGCCAGCCATTGTGTGAAGCTTCTGGATGATGCTGTCAGGCACCTGAAAGTGTGTGGGTTTTTTTCTATGCACATATATATGTCTGTGTATATCTATCTATCTATGCACAAACCCATATTCAACAGTACCAGAGCATGGGACTGAGGACTGGCAGTCAGACCCTAGTCAAACTGGTTTTGTAGAGATCCATGATGTGGTTTTGACCTGGGCCAATCCGTACTCTCTAAATTTCTAGGCATGATTCAGGATTAAACACAAGCCCAGGGGCCATTGCCAACAGAAGTGTAAACTGCCTAATTTGTTTGGATGTGGTGGTCTTGGTACCAGATTGGTGCTGGGCAATTAAAAAGATTAATTAGTCATGGATGTCTGGCCAATGCCACTTGGCCTCCAGGCCTAAAAATAGACTATGGCACTGTTTAGTTTGCTCATATAGATGCAGCATCTTTATTAGAATTGGTTCCTTATTCCTCTCCTATCCTCTATCCTCTCTGCCTTTTCACAGTAGAAACTTAGACAAACTGCAGCTCTAATGAAGACCTATTAGTCTGTCTTAAGACATGTTAAAACATGTTCATTAGTGACTTGAAATTATCAAAATTAAATATAAATTTACTGGAAATACTGACATATATGAACTTTTCTGAATAATAGCTGGTGAAACAACCTACTAATATTGCTTTCAGGAGCAGAATTGAACAAATTACTTATGGTAGTTTTAACTAGTGTAGATATAAATGAATGGCTTTAGAGAAGTAGAACTAAAAGTCAAGATTTCAGGCAATGAGTTGGCATTGCAAGACTTGCATGAGCTTGTAAGAAGCATAGTTAGCTAATGTGAGGTGAATAGCAAGTAACAGAAGTAGAAAGAAGATAAAAGGAAAAGGAAAGAGAAAGTTTCTCCTCTGAAACACTGGGTGGACAGGACAGGTAATACATTTCATGCCGGAAAAAACCTTTCCACCATCCTAGGAAACTTCTGGTTTGATTCTTTTCAGGGTGGAGAAATCATCAACAAGTGTTGAACTGTTATTGATAGTTTTTGGCTCAACAGAGTGCATTTTTACAGAGTGGAAAACTTGATCCACTTAGGAAAATCTTAAGATTTTCCCCCTGAGAAACACAGAACACATGTCATTGACATTAAGTGAGTTTACACATGGTCTTCTAGTCAGCATTTCAGATACTGTTCATTATATTCACTGTCAGACCTCAGAGATGCTCATTCCTGAGTGAATGCAATTCTCTGCTCTCAAGAGATAAGCACAGAATAAAAATATTGATATTACCTGAAAAAAAGAGAAATATACTTTGCATTGCAAGAATTTATAAGAATAAAATAGAACAATGCACATCTCAAATCAAATGATAAAATGATCCCACAATGTTTTCAGTCAGATAAATTGTTCTCCTCTTAATGATTCAGCTGGAGTTGGGCCAATTGAACTGCCCATACAAGGAAAAGGCCTTGGTCCCAACCAAAATTTCATTTTACTGTAATCGAGTAGACTGCAACTGGACACGATATGAGTATTTTTAACAAATACTGATTATACAACCAGGTTTCCTTTTCAGATATATTTATAAGCTTTTATGTTAAGATTTTTGTGTTTGAAAGCACCATACAGGGACACAATAAAAGACTAACATATGAATGGTTTTGATAAATTACTCTAGTTTGCAGGAAATGCAGTACAATGGCATAGAAACATCACTTTTAAAAGCTTATTTATAATGAAGCAAATAATAACAAACCCTCCAGCTCCATGACTAAAATGAAAATTAAAGCAAAGTAATGTGAAACTTCCCTGCCTGAATTGTCTCTACCTGGCTTCTGACACTTCATTATTATATTTATTTTCATTGTGATGTCATGTAGGAAATTAGGTGATAAATTAGGGTCCTATTTGTGGTAGGTACTATATAAACAGCAACAAAAAAGAAAGTCCTTGACCTGAAGTGCTTTTAGAAAAGGACAAGAGACCACGTGGAATCAAAAGAGCAAGGAGATATTGAGGCTAATCTAGTTAGAATGGTAGGCTATTTTCTAGTGGCTGCCTAAGTATTGACTAGCTGTTTTGGGGTTCTCTTTTTAGTCTTTTTTTAAGGTCATCATAACAAAGTACTCTAGAAAAAGAGGTAGGAAAGCAAAGGAAGGACAGCGTAGGTCTAGTAAAGGAGCACCTTCTTTTGAAATCAGCTGTGTGGGAGGGAAACAGCATTATGGATGCAGCAGAAACAGGGGTAGAGCTTTCCATTCTATTTTGGAGCTGAGAAATACCTTCAGACAGTCTTTGGAAACAAAGGTTAGGAGAAGTAGATAAAATAGACTGGAGTTTAGAGGGTAGCAAAATGTTATACCTCTGGAGAAAGGATATTCTTTTCATGAATTTATTTTTGCGATTATGTAGAAGGGAGATTGGTTTTTTTGGATAATGTTTTTTTTCCATTTTAAAGCAATCTGCTGAAGGAGAGTGTGCAAGTTTGTGCTTGTGTCTGTTGGCAGAAACCACAGCTCCAAAGACAGGAAGGGTTTCCTGAGCTAGGGTCCTTTTGTCAGCAGTGATAATGAGAGAGGATATAGGAAGACAGAATTTACATGATGGCTTTTAATTAAAACCAAATGCATATTTATAATTATTTCCTGAACTTCATGGCAACCTATAATTTGCTCTGTTTCATCAGTGAAATAAGAGATGAATTTACTTACTAATTTGACTAATTTGCACCGTTAGTCTAATTTACTGACATTGTTTTTATTGATGGAAAATATAGTCTTTGTAATTTGAATGGTTGGTGGTATGTTTTAGCCTTACACTGGTTTTATACAAAAGAAGAGGTTGGTTTTTCACTTTGGGGACACTTCTCATTACACTCAGTTTACATTTCATTTTATCTGTAACCCGTTTCTTTTCACTCTATAGCTTTTTTAAAAATACAAACAAGACGACAGGTTTTTGTAAAACACAGTGCATTTTTCTTGACACTGAGTACTGTGAAGGGCTGAGTCCTAGGAAGAGTGCCACCTTGTAGCCAGTAAAGTAGCAAGTACAATAAAAGAAGGGGGTTTTTTGTGCTAAACTCAGCTGTTTTTTGAAAAAGGGCATTCTGCTTCAATGCGTTTCCACTTGGACTAAGTTGTGGCTCAGGGAAAAGCACACTATTAGCTGAAACAGCAATATATGCCAAAGTACAAATACATGTCACATCTTCTGCTAATGTAAAGACTTCTGAAAAAGTCTTCCATTTAGAGATTAACTAGGCCAATTTGCTGCTAAAACAATTATTTGCAACATGGTCATTTACTTGGGTCATAGGACTGTGGTCAAAATATTTTGAAGCAATGAAATGGAATAGAAGAGGAAAAAAACCTGTACTACAAAATATTTTTTTAGCCAATGTCCTCCCCCTACCCCAAAATTCCCAAACCAGCTCTTCCCTAAGAATGCAAACTTTTTAAAAAATGAGCAGATGTAAGGACTTGACATCACCTCAAAAATAGAGAGTCTGTCTTTATGTAATGAAATAAAGGCAGACAGCAATAGGAAGCAATTATTGAATAACAAGGTCACAGTTTGTGCTGGGGAGCATTCATGCTTTGTGCTTTGTGCAGAAACTTCCTATGGCAGTATAAAGGCTTTCTTTACACCTTGGTGTCCAGGGAGTTTCTCACTGCATGTTAGCAGAAATGGTAAATATAAATTAACAGAGACAGTTTGCTGAGTTTTGTTTTCTACTCCATGATAGGGGAGAAAATACAGTAAAAATGCTCTTTCTGAATTTAGGGAGGATATGAACATTAATAGCCATTATTTTTATTTATTTAATGATCAAACAATATATCACAATCCTGAGAAAGAGAACCCGCAAGGCACATTTTGACTCACATGTTCTCTGAAGGAAAGGTTTCCTTGGGTACCATGAGAGTGCTCTGCTCCAGATGTTTTAATGGCATAGCCAGTTGCAAACATCTGCTTAAGGTGTTGAGGGGCTATGAACTATCTGTCAGGACCTGCAATTAGCCCTAAGGGGTATTTGGGATCACAGCCCCATTTATCAGCATTCTCTTCAGCAATCACGTTATATTTGGGTATAAACTCATCCTTGGTAAGTATTTAGACACTTGCTCAGACCCGTACATATTTATACATCTATATGCATGTATGTCTATCTACAGATGGAATTTTATCACAAAGTAGATGCATCTAACTTACTGCTCCCCCTAATCTAAGCTCATTGTGTAGCTAACAGAGGAAAAAACCAAGCACCCTAGGGGGTGATTTAATATACCTAAAATCTGAATCACTCCTTGAAAGCACTTCTCCACTCACTGCAAACACCCGAGGATGAACAAAGTTATGTACCTGGAGTATGAACCTGTACTGACTTCCCTTATCCTGTTAAACTTTTCCTTGAATATTACAGAAGAATAATTTTTTCCATATCTCAAAACTTCTACTCTTCTGCTCTTTCAGAAAAAATCACAACCATCCCAAATCAAATTGAAAGTAGAAACAAAGAAATTAATGCAGTTAAAAAAAATCCCATGAGCTTCCATATTGCCACAGCTTAGACAAAAGGAAATGTTTTGTTTAACCTTTGTTTAAGATTTAGTTTTTAATAAAAACATTAAGGCATAATTTACTTACATTTTAAAAAAATTAAATTAAAAATATAAGTGTAACTTTAAGGTATCATTGAAATATTTTTCTCAAATTCTATTTGTCCTTATAACAATTACATTTTCTTGTGGAAAGTTTGACTTTGTATCACCTCCTGCAATGATTTTTTTTAATAAAAGAATTCCTGACCTGAATAGAAGTCTACTTCTATTCATTTATATTACTTTGCTCTAGAGTGATATTTCCATTGTCTTTAATTCTTCCTGCTTCCATTGTGGGGGCTATGAAATTATTAGTTCCACAAAGGTTTATATGCAATCATACATTATGGGACAGTTTTCCAAAATGCAGTGTAGACCAGCAGCTTTCAGCTATTGATGTGGAAATGTTTACTTTATGTAAGAATTTAATAATTTCTGCACAGGCCGTTGGGAGTCATATAAGCCTGACTTTATGAAGATGCAAATATTCCTCTGAAGGGGGCTGGGAGCATCCTAGAGTGGGAAAGTTGTGGTGGCAGCAAGAGAGAGCCCTGGGCTTCAGGAGCCGAGGAAAGAAGGAGGGAAACACTAAGTGTGCATGTGCTGGTACACGTGGAGTATGGAGGCAGGACGCACGTTTGGAGATTTGCTGGGGGTGTTTGGAGAAGCAAAGGGTAGAGCCTTTGGCTGATTCTTCACTTTCACCACACTGGCACAGGATGGGCACCTACAGCCACAGGTTGTACCCAGGCCTCCTTCTGCCTGCTCTGATGCGTGTATACAAAAAAAAAGGTAGAGATTTAGAGAATGCCAGTTAAAGAAAGATTACAAGCCCCTTGACATTTCAAATAATAAAAAATATGACATTATTTTAATCAAAGATATGAAGTAAGCTTGTGTATTGCATGTTGAATTTGAATACCTTTTAATTTGTGTCTGCATTTTGATCAATTTCAGGTACAAAGCAATTGTAAATCCCATGGACATCCAGACCTCCAGTGCAGTGCTATGGACTTGTCTTAAAGCCAGTGCCATCTGGGTAATCTCCATGCTCCTAGCAGTTCCTGAAGCGGTGTTCTCCGAACTGGCTCACATCAATGACACAGACAATGCCACTTTCACAGCATGCATACCATACCCCATGACAGATGACATGCACCCAAAGATCCATTCTGTGCTTCTTTTCCTTGTGTATTTCCTTGTCCCTCTTGTAATTATCAGTATCTACTACTATCATATTGCAAAGAGTTTGATAAAAAGTGCTCACAACATCCCTGGGGAACACAGTGAGCATTCTAAAAGACAGGTAAGCAATTTACTTTTTACATCCTGGTAAAAGATATGTGTGCTATATACACTTACAAACAAAAGTCAAGGAATTATAACATCCAAATTGTTGGATTTTGCAGAGGATTAGTTCAGTTTCCACATGAAATAAGCCAAGGATTATCTCAATATTTTCCTTGCTTTCACAATTACTCAATATTAAGCCCAGTATGTAAATGAATAAGAACAAGGAAAATTATAAATTCACTGCCATGAATGCACATTCCTAACAACAAATGAGATTGGTGTATATGTTTGTATGTGCTGTTACTGTAATCATTACTTGTATTCTTAATGAGGAAAGATGTTTTTGTAGTTAATGATGTCTAATGATGTAGTTAATGGTGATCTTCACCTGTCTCTATAGACAGTCATTTTAGGAAAGAAATCTTACATGAATTCTTTGAGAAATATCCCTTTTTATTTGTGCTTGGGAATGAGAAAACTGACATTGACAGGGAAACCTTTACTTAGGGGATCTATGATTCTTTTCAGATGAAGGAGTGCTGGAAACGTGAACATAGAGCATTAACTGATTTTTTTTTTTTTTTTACTTTCTCGGATACAATACTGAACTTGCACTTTTCTAATATCCTTTCTGTTAGAAATGCTATAAAACTCTTGGTATAGATTCTGTATATCTTTGAGACAATGCATTTTAAAATGCTGGACAAAGCTAATCTTCCCTGTAAGGCACAGGAAGCACTAAGATAGTAACATTAGCAGGAAAACACATATGTACAAACAACAGCATTTGCAGTGAAAGTGCCTCAGCTACTTTGCAAAAGCATTAGTACTGATCAAGAAAAATACTTATGCCCATTTAAACAGTTTCAAATGGTTTTCTCTGCCAGTAATTTAGAAAACTACTTTCACACTCTCAGAAATCTCTTTGCACGCACACATTCTTCTGGAAAGACTACATTCCTTTACGTCTTTTTTGAGCAACATTTCATTTCTGCTCTAGTCTGTTTCTTGTCAAAAGTGCATACCTATTAGCACTTCATGTAGTATTTTATTTCCCTGTGAAATATAGAGAGCCTTTTGGCTGAACTCTCTGGATGGAAACAATATTTAATTTATACCACATTTCTGAACTCACATGTATTTTCAAAGTAAGAACACATTTTTTCATTCTACTAAGTTGTTTTTTTTTTCCTCTTTGTTAATCTACGAGGCTCAGAAGGATAGGAAATTCTGGTGTACTTACATATCTCCAAGCAAGAGGAAATAAATCCAGACTATTGCTATCAGCTCATGTTTCTTTAGGCCAAGTGTAATATTCACACTATACTTCTGCACCTTTTAGTCTGCTCTTGCAATCTATCTGAGGGCAAATGCTACCAAATTCGAATGTTAGTTTTCCCATCTTTTTTGATTTCCCCACTGTTTTTTTGTTTAGATAGACCCAAGAAAACAATTTAAAGATTAATTTCACAGATTTTGAAAAATGTTAGAATAAATTCACTTGATTGGGTTTTTTTCCCCAGAAAACTGAGCAGAGTAGAAAATTTTCCTTCCTCTGCAAAACTTTCATGCCTGATATAGATAATAAATCTTTTAGGAGGAATATGGAGAAACTTTCTGCCTCTCTTTGGTGCCTTCTACCTGGTCAATTTATCTCCCTGTCTCACTTTGGAACCACTGTGCAGGCTCATATCCTCTCATCTTTTCAGCAACTCTCAGTATCTGCAATGTAATCTGTTATACCTTAGCATTGCAATTAAGGTACATTTTGTGATGTTATTGCAATTAATGGAACCTTTCACCTTACTCTGGAATTAAGATGCTTTAGATGGTGTAATGCAATTTTGGTGGTTTCCCTAGGAGAGAGGTGCAAGCTGAGACCCTCAGTGAAAAACAAAGGGATATAAGTACCACTGTATAGCTAACACTCTAGTAATGTCTATCTCATGATATGTCTAGATTTTGAAGCCAGAAGCTATTTCTAAATAGCTTTCTAACTAAAACTTAAGTTTCAAGCCAAGCACTGAGATCTTGTCAGAAGTGGTTACCTTTCATAACATCCTTTGGTGCATGCTTACAGGCTAAAAGCCAGTGTTTCCTTCGGTCATGAATCACTCTTGCTGTGTGTATCATATAGAAAGAGCAACCTCCTGTAACTGCAAACAGCTAAGAAAGTTCACTGAAAGTTAACTGAAAGAGGAAAAGGAAAGTAAATGAGATAGCAAAAGTAATTCAGGCCCTAAAGGAAGCATTTTTGCTGGCCTTACTCATGACTATTGTTGAAGCTAATATAGCAAAATGCTACATATTTTAATTAGGTCTGTTATGTGGGGTAATTTTATTCATTGTTGTTCATTTGGGTTCTCTTCATCTTTTCAGATGGAAACTCGGAAGCGTCTGGCAAAAATTGTTTTAGTTTTTGTTGGCTTCTTTGCGATCTGCTGGTTTCCTAACCACGTGCTATACATGTACAGATCTTTTCATTACAATAAGATTGATCCATCAATGGGACATATGGTTGTTACCTTAGTGGCCCGAGTGCTAAGCTTCTGCAACTCTTGTGTCAACCCATTTGCACTGTATTTTCTCAGTGAGAGTTTTAGAAGACATTTCAACAACCAGCTTCGCTGCAGGAAGAAAGCTCAGAAAGAGAGATCTGCCAGCTACTTGTGCAACTCTTCTGCCATTCAAATGACTTCCCTGAAAAGCAATACCAGGAACACAGTAACTACCATGACACAACTGAATGGGCACAACTTGAAACAAGAAATGTCATTATGATCTAATGAGTGTGATTTTTGACTGTGAAACAAATCTGAACTTTTCCTACGTGGCTTGTAACTCACTTTTGGCTCTTGTTCTTAGACAGTCCTCAGAAGAGAGGCTCTGTTAAATTTTGGCCAATCTGAGGTTATTTCACACTGTCTGACTCTTAGAAGTGAAGAGTATGTTTTATTGAGGAAACAAAACTGACTGGCATAATATTGTACTTTAAAGGAGATGCTGATATATGTATAACATAAAGGAAAGCAGTGTATCTGATTTAACCTTGCTTTAAAAAGTATAGATTTTCTGATATGAAAATATGTATTTTTAACCGAATATTGATCCAGGCTTATGTTTTGCTTTAATAGATTTTGCATGACTTTAGCTCTGTGGTGTGTGTGTGCCAGCTTTGCTGATTAAGACTGTTAGGCATTTTGAATTCCATTAAACTTTTATTTTAAATTTATTTTTTCTTTAATAAGCTCATGTCAGCACAGGTAGTCAAATAGACACAATGAAGCTTATTGCCACTACTTATACAAGGCTGTTCATACAGTTTCCCTTCAAAAGTTTGAAGGGAGGTGTCAGAGCTGAATCCCCTTTATACAATGACATAGAATCTGACAAATAATCATTCCCAAGCCAAGTGAGAGGCTAGCTTTCATGTCTGAGCTCCAGAGAGAAGGTGCTCACAGTGTCTTTCTTAGAAGGGGCAGTAATAGCAGACAAAGGCACCTTGTGGAATTATTTTTTTATGGTCAGTTCATGAGTCAAACGTAATTTTAAGTATGTTTTTCTTTATAGTTTGATAGAACTGCTCCAGCACAGATCTGTCTCTGTCACAACAATGTATCCTGTACTTCTGCAGTGACTTCTCTAAGGTCAATACGAGGTCAATACTTCTCTAAGGTCTAATACTAGAGAAAACACGAGAAATTTAGATTGGACTTTGGAAGTGGTTGCTAGTCTTATAATTTCAAAAGCTGAAGTGCTAATGAAGTGTATCAGTTCATTGTTCCCTTTGTCCTTAAAGATACACTTGTGCTTATTTAGTTGCTTGTAACTCTGTGAACCACCTGAAGTTCAAAATTTCTTTCTCAATTCGTCTTTCTTCAAGACTAGTTATATCCCTACTCAAATTTTTAAAGCAGTGAGAAATTATATTGATGTAAGTGTTCTAGCTAATTATCTGGAAAAAAAAATCCCTAGCTGTAACCACTCAACAGGGAAAATGACAGATTGAAGTTATTAATGTCATCCAGCTGGTGAGACCTATAGCAGGATGTAATGTTAAAATTGTATGCAGCATTCAAATGAGAAAACTTATTAAGTTCAGTTTAGACTGGCTCCATATGGCCTACCCTAGCTGGTTGCAGTTGCCCTGTGGCTTCAGTGGCTTCTTAGAATTCTTTATACAAAGGAGCTGATTAACATGAACTTGTAAATCTATGTGGAATGGTTTAGAAAACTGTCATTGTCATAGTTTAGGAATGGAATTCCCCAATTTAGTGTTCCCACTGAAACACTCCAAACCATGTGCCACTGTCTCACTCCACACTTCCCTCTCTCTCTCCCACTGCAGTGCAATGGAGAGGAGAAATTGGAGGCACGAAAGGTACATATCAAGGGTTAAGATGATAACAATTTACTAGACAGCAATGAAATTTACAATAACAATTTACTAGAAACAGCAAGCACTCACCACGGGGAACTTGGTGCTACCTGGACCACTCACTTCATCATTGGCCTGACTGGAAGGAGCCCATCCCTCCCTTGGCCCTGGCTTTGGCATGAGGTGGTATAGAGTAACCTCGGGGTTCTGGTCATGTCCCTCCAGCCTACTGCAGAAATGAACCCTTTTCTGGCTGGAACCAGGACACATCCATAACTGCTTAACACTGCCTCATCCTCCTTTTTCTTCATTTTGTCTCTTCTCTTTTTTCATGCCTTAGTTGTGTGTGAGCCCACATGTTCTCAGAACTACTTTTTAATTTTATATCACTAATTCTTCCTGGACGCCAGACAAAGTTTTGGATTCTGCTCTTGTGATCAGTCTCGAGTCCTTTTCACTCACAAATATTTTGCACCCGCAAAGCATTAATACTTAAAGTCTTCCTTTGTCAATTCTTGATGTTTATCATTGACTGTGATCAAGTCTTCTGTTTATTTCTGCTAGGGTTTTTGTGGTTCCCTGCTCCTCATTTTGTTTGACCATCTTTCTACACTGCATAGCCTTTCACAGAACTTCTAAATCCATTGCGGTTTTTATTTCCTAAACGAATTTTTTCTGATGTGGACATTACCAGAGAATACAGGTGTCCTACCAGAAAAATAATAATCTAATTTGTAGTAGATTTGATGCTTCTGTTTGATTCATGCTCTCCACCCAATGTCTTAAATTGCTGTGTGTGGTATGGACAGCATGAACCAGCTTTCTGGCAGAATGAAAGCTACAGTCTGTTCCTTTTTGTTGTGAGGGGAAGGTATTTTGATGTAGACTATAACTCCCTGTCAGAAAATCAGCACAGTTTTGCTTCATTATTTCCCAGACCTAATATTCAAAGTCTATTTCAAGTAAGTAAACTAAATTGTATATATCCTTTCAAATTCTTGTAGCATGGCATGGGGGAATTAGATAATCTGTCTGGAGCTTTACTAGGCGTGGTGCTAACGCAATGTGCACATTTTGGAAGTGTCTGTTACTGTGCTTCTGTACACATTGTACATAAGCTGTATGTATAAAGCTATTTTCAGACAACTCTGCTTGCTAACAATTAAAATGATAGTAGAATGCATTTTATGAAGTATTTTCTTCTAACTGTAGCCAAAGGAGCAAAGAAAATCTGTGAATAAGATCATGTCAGCTTTTCATATACCACATTGAGATCTATGCCAAAATAGTTGTTAAAATGCCATTTGTTTTCTTTCTGTTATGAAAATTTTCTTATTTCAGAAACATCAGTTCTTTTCTATCTTTCTCTCCTGAGTTTTGAGATGGTTTCTTTCAAAAATATTTTTGCAACTATTGAGAAAACCAGTCCTTCTTAGTCTTTGAAAAATGAGAGACTAGAGGTAATTATTATACACTGTTTCCTCAGTGTAAGACATTTATTTTTTTGTAGATTAGAGCTAGTAGAACATAAGTCTGATAGTATCTTCTCACTCCTCCCTGTCAATACTAGAAATATTACATACACTGCTGAATCCTGAAATGTCAGTATGGTTAAATTCTCAACCAACCTGAGATATCTCATTTAGCATTACATCGTGATAATTATCTTCAACAAAGCCACTTCACTTACAATACAGGACGAATCTTTACAACACACCTGCCCCTCAGATATTTTTCTTAACTCAGCCAAGACAGACTTACAGAAACTATGACCCAGGAATTAGCAGGGCTAATCGAGATATCTTAAACCGTGCTCAGAGGGGGAAAAGGATAAGACTGGGCTACTAGAGATCAGTCTAGGGGTAGCAGGCTTGTGACAAGGGCAAAACCATTAGCCCAGCTGAAGTGCATCTACACCAATGCACACTGTATGGGCAGCAAGCACAAGAAGCTGGAAGCCATTGTACAACAGGAAAGTTATGTATTTGCTCTCATGGAAATATGGTAGGATGACTCTCACGACTGGAGTGCTGCAACAGACACCTATATTCCCTTTAGAAGTCACAGGCAAAGCAGGGGAGGTGAAAAGTGGGGTGAAACTGCATGTGCCTATGGGCAAAGATCAGGGGGAAGGTCAGCAGGGTGGACATCATGGTGGTGGGAGTCTGCTTTATTCCACCCAACCAGGATGAAGAGACAGAGGAGGTATTCTACAAGCAGCAGGCTGGAGTCTCACGGTTGCCAACCCTTATACTCATGGATGACTTCAACTTTCCAGATGTCTTCTGGAAACACAACACAGCAAAAAGGAAACAATCTAGGAAGTTCCTGGAGTGTATGGAAGACAACTTCCTAACACAGCTGGTGAATGAGCCTTGCAGAAATGGTGTCCTGATAGACCTGTTGTTTGTGAACATAGAAGGACTGGTGGGTGATTTGGTAGTCGGTGGTTGTCTGGGGCATAGTGGCCAGGAAATGTTAGCGTTCCAGTATTGGGTGAAATACGGAGAGGTACCAGCAGAACTTCCACTTTGGACTTCCAACAAGCAGACTTTGGCCTGTTTAGGACACTGATTGACAGAGTCCCTTGGTAGTCAGTTCTGAAGTGTAAAGGAGTTTAGAAAGGCCGGATGTGCTTTAGAAAGGAATTGTTAAATATTTAGGACCAGACTGCCCCCAGCTGTAGAAACACAAGTCATCAGGGAAAAAATACCAGCCTGATTAAACAGAGAATTTAGGCTGGAATTCAGGGAAAAAAAGAGAATCTATCACCTCTGGAAGGAGGGTCAGATAACTTGCAAGGACTATAAGGGTATTGCACAGTTGTGTAGGGAGAAGATTAGAAAAGCCAAACTAGAATTTGGATGTATTTTATGAGATGTGAAAGTCTGGAGTTACACTCAGAACTAAGGGTAGATGATCTCAAGACTGCAATACAATCAATATTATCTAAAACCACTGCCAATTCTAAAGTTATAAAGTACTCTTACTTTTGAACATCGCAATGTCTGCAACTAAATGTTGCTGAGCCTCCTGAGCTTTGCCTGTCTGAGAGCAGATTTATTTAACTTCTGTAACAGTGCAAACATTTCAGAAAAGCACAGCATAGCTTTAGGTGGGCTTGTGATTCTACAGTAGCTTCTCCAATCTGATTCTGTGGCTGTGGAGAATGGAACTGTCAGCAGCAGATGAGGTATCTATCTATAGAACAGAATGCCAGCAATGGCAAATATTAGAGCTTTCACTGTGCACCAGCCTCTGTTAAATGCTTCTCTTATGTCTACACACTTCTTTCTTTTCCTCTGATGGCAAAAGCTGATGTGTTCAGCACATTTCATTATCAGCACTTTCATAGAGATACATCAAATAAAACACATGGACTGTAGTAGATTTCCACACAATGAAGGAATGACAGTGTTCTGACTGTGTTCTAAGCCATCTTTGTTCCCCCAGGAGTGATACGGGCATCATATAACCTCTTGAGCCAAGTAATAGTCCTACCAGAGGGGATGTGTTACTGAATCTACTGGTAACCAACGCAACTGAGCTAGCTGGGGATAGCAAGATTGGAGGCAGTCTGGGCCACAGTGGTGGAGTTTGTTGTCTTTAGGAATATGGGTGAAGTAAGGAGTAAGGTTAGACCCCTGAATTTTAGGAAAGCAGAATTTCAGCTTTTCAAAGATACAGTCAGTGGGATCCCTGGGATACTGCCCTCAGGGACAATGGGCTGGGTGGAACAGAGCTGATACATTTTTAAGGATGTTTACTACAGAGTGCCATAGCTAGCAATCCCCAGGAGTAAGAAATAGGGCAAGGAAGGCAAGGGATCACCATGGCTGAGTGGGCAACTGCTTGTCAAACTACAGGGAAAGAAGCACATACATAGATAGTAAAAATAATGACAGGTAACCTGTGAAGAGTAGAGATGAAGTTTGGTTGTGTAGGGAGGGAATGAGGAAGGCCAAGGTAAAGCTGTAACTGAAGCTGGCAAGGGATACAAAAATAACAGGAAGAGCTTCTACAGGTATATTAACCAGAAAAAAGAAGTCAAAGAAGGTGTACCCTCCCTGATAAACAATGATGGAGAACTGGTAGCAACAGATGAGAAGACTGAGATACTCAACAACTAGTTTGCCTCAGTCTTCAATGGCGGGCTCTCTTTCCGCACATCTCAAGGGGACGGACAGCAGGATGAGGACTGGGGGAGCGAAGTCCCTCCCACTGTGAGTAAAGATCAGTTCATGACCACCTGAGGAACCTGAATGTAAGTCAATGGGATCTGATGAGGCACATCCCAGGGTCTTGAGGGAATTGACTGATGTAGTTACCAAGCCACTTCCCTCAGTGTGTTTCAAAAGACGTTTCCTTTTCAAACGTCTTGTTTCCTAAGATGTTTGAAAAGTTATGGCAGTTAGATAAAGTCCCAGGAGTGAAAGAGAAAAAGCCTGCAAGAAAGATGGAGAGATACTATTTAAAAGATCATATAGTGACAAAGGAGAATGGGATCAAACTAAAAGAAAGTGGTGAGGCCCCAGAAAATGCTTCCCAGAGAGGTTGTGGATGCCCCATCCCTGGAATTGTTCAAGACCAGGTTGGATAGAGCTCTGAGCAACCCGGTTTAGTAAAAGGTGTCCCTGTCCACGGCAGGGGGATTGGAACCAGATGATCTTTAAGGTCCCTTCCATGATTTTATATGATACATGGTTGCTCTAGGAGTCTGGCTCGTCTGCAGACCAGAGCACAGAAAAAGAAGAAAAGGCTAAAATCAGTGGTGCGTCTCTTAACTTTTGAGTGAGACATTATTGATATCATTACTTCTAGGACCACAAACTCTTCTACTCCCACAGGACTTCTCTTTATGCACTGCATATGGAAGGAGATAAACATACTAAGGATCACTGTAAATCCAGTATTTACTTATTTTGGAGATCTTTGCCACTTGAAAAATGACTTTTTACTATGGTTTTCTTTAATGTTCTGTGTGTTGTTTACAGAGAAGAGCAGTTTTGTGGGTTTAGCCTTTATTGAAAAAAAGTGCATTACCCTGACAATTCATATCACAAGAAGTCAGGCTGCATTTTCCAGCATACTGACCAGTACTAACAACAGGCTCAAAACCACATTTCAATTAAACATCAAAGCTTCAAATCAGCTTATACCTGGAAAGGATTTAGCAGCAGCTGACCAGAAAATCAGCTAATCAAGATGTATTTCTGAATAATATTATTAAAACCTGAGCAGATGCAAACTCCCACTTTGACTCTTTTGCCTACAAGTGCAATAGAGAACAGAGACTACGTGCAGAGAGGAGGAAATGATCCTTTTACACAGTATGCATGGAAAGACCAGCATGATGATGCTCACACCCTGTGAGACTCCCAAATGGGCAAGCACATGCCAGGAATTTAACCAACTTCCGAACTGCTCTTCAAAGATGTAAAGATGTTTAATGCTTATTTTATAATAACAGTCACAGCCTGAATTGGGCTTAAAAAAAAGGAGCACATTGCTAAGGAGTTTTTGGTAGTTTTTAACAGTATGTAATCAAGCACTGAATTGAAGACATTAAGATAATGGAACAAGATCCAGAGAAGAGCAATGGAGCTGGTGAAGGCCTGGAGCACAGATCTTACGAGAAGTGGCTGAGGGAGCTGGGGCTGTTTAGCCTGGAGAAAAGGACACTCAAGGAAGAACTTATCATTCTCCACAGGTATCTGAAAGGAGGTTGTAGCCAGGTGGGTCTCTTCTCCCTAGTAACATGTGGCAGGATGAGAAGAAATGGCCTCAAGTTGTGCCAGGGAACATTTACATAGGATATTAGGGAAAAAAAATCACAGACAGATTTGTAAAGCATTGAAACAGACTTCCCAGGGAAGTGGTGGAGTCACCACATCTGGAAGTGTTCAGAAAGCATGTGGCTACAGCACTTCAGGACATAGTTTAGGGGTGAAAATGGTGGTGCTGCTGGGTTGATGGTTGGACTCAATGTTCTGAGAGGTCTTTCCAACCTTAAGAACCCTGCGGGTGTATGGATGCTGCAGATCAATTATTGTTTATGTGGTTGGTTGTAGAGTCTTTCCTCCTCTTTAGGAACACTCATCAGCTTTCTGTGGCAGTGCTTGGATTGTAGATGCAAGTGTGATCTGAGAAGTTATGTGGTGATGTACAGTATCAGCATTCAGTGACATTCAGCTGCCAACAAGCAGAGCTGTTGGTAATTCCCATGACGTATTAGATCTACAATCAGACGTGTAACTGGAGAAAATAGATACAATAAATACATTTTTAAGCTTCTTGTACATAAGAGAACGAGAAGAAGTCAGAGGAGCTTTCCATTATGGAAAAAAAGGACAGTTTTTTAGGTCATAACACAACACTTACTTGTTACCTTACTGCCGTTTAGCTAACCTGCCACACTTTGTCATCATGTTGATCATCCAGAAAATTGTTCTTAAAATATAGATTATTATCCTACAGAAACCATTTCAAAAACAAAAAATGATTTCTGGAGAAAAAATCTTGACCTTAACAAACTAATCTAAGTCCACATCAAATTATCTTATAGGAAATGCTAATCAGGTAGCTAAATAATTACCATTTAATTGTTAACATTTCCTGTTAAAGATTAAAAAATTAGGAATGGCAGCATTTTGTGACTCCAAATTTGACCAAAAATTCTCAGAACATGAGTTAAGAAGGGCCATTTGTTCAGGCCTCTGTTTCTTTACTGTTTTTTACCCTTCTGATCCTTCATTGTCTTGTACCTTATATTGTGCATTATGTAGAGAGAGCATGAAGATGCTTTCTGCTGTAAGTTCCAGTCATGCAATTAATTAGAAATCTCAGATAAAATCCCTTAAAAGTGTCAGGAATTCCCTCGAAGAAAAATGGTAGAGGTAAGAAAATAGTCTGGATCTCTGTGTTATTTTGTTGTTGTTGTGGATTTTTTTACAAATTTTATTTTAATGGATTCACATATAGCTTAGAGATACTTGTTAAAACCTCATTTTAAGTCTGGAATAACTTGAAATCATGAGTTAAAACATTATTTTTGGCTCACATTGGTGTGAATACAAAATAGGAAATCTTATTTTGTACTTTCTAGGAAGGTTTTTTTATACAAAGGAATTAAGATAATACTGGTATTTCTGAAAGATTTTTTTACTTTCCTCTTTATCTTTCCAACAGAAACTCTCAGGCCTTGAAATATAACACCAATTTATGCATGTTTATTCTTAGCAGTGTAAAGACATAGTAAATATATAGTAAAATAGATATTCTTATATAACTTCATTTTTAAATTTTTCTCAAATGCATGTGAAGCAGCCATGCAATTCTAATGCATTTTAACAAGGAATGAATAGAAATACAGAGAAAACAATAAGGTAGTTCTTAGAAGTTCTTGTGGATTATAAATCAGACCATATGGGACTGAGTATCCATTGCACTACCTCAGCAGTTACCTCAATTTCAGTATAATTGGGTTCTAATTAAATTTCACTTTTGGAGAAAGGCAGCTAAAAATTAAATCTTAAGAGCTTTATGTTTCAAGCTGAGAACATGTTGGCAAGTGTTCATTGTAATAAGCCTGTTAAAAATCCATTTATTCATATCATTTAGCTTCTATAATTCCCACCAAAGCACAAAATCAACAAAGAACAACTAAAAACCAGAGTGTCCTGTGTGATGCTTTCCACTAGGATTGTCTTAAAAACGGAAATTGCTCCCAAGAAAATATAAAAAACTTTTCTTGAAAATATCGCATTTTATGTGAAAAAACAAATTATAAACCCTTTAAGAAAAATTACAGTATTTCTTAAATCTAAGCAAAAAGGCAGAGAAAAATCAGATATTTTATTTATTGACAAAGATTTTCTGGTTTTGAGGAGAAGAACCATTTCCATTTTGCTCAGTTGGTCAGAGCACAGTGCTAACAATATGATGGCCATGGGTTTGATCCCCATATGGGCCATTCACTTAAGAGCTGGACTTATAATCTTTGTGAGTCCAACTCAGACTATTCTGTGATTCTGTGAACCCAAACTGCCCAGTTAAAATTCTCTGGCATAAATCTTAAGTCTAGGGAACCGTTTGACAGTCCCCATGCAGAACTGATATGTGTAAAAGGTCGAGTTTTAAAGTACCTGTCATGTATACTGAGAATTTTTACTAGAGAATTGCCTTTATATTTAGTAACATTATCTATGGCTTTTATTTAATGTGAAAGATATTGACATGAACAAGCACAACATAGTAATTTGACTGAAAGGCAGAAAGAAAAAGTGCTTATTCCACCAGTCTGTCAGATGAAAATAAATATATTTTCTGACACAGTCTAATATCAGACACTGAACAAGTGAAGCCATGGCACATCAGAACACTTCAGTGTTTTCCCAGAGTTTGCACAATGGCAGAACTAAGAGAATGTTTCAATGCAAAAGCAGTTTCTCTTCTTACTGAAGCAAGAATATACACAGCAGGTATAGTCCTTGGGTACACCCTTCAGACATGTCAGATAGATTAAAACTTTCCCTTTTTGTAGCTGTCTTTCATGTAATCTTGTTGGATCAATGGCTGTGTGCAGTACATACAAAGAATAAGAGAAAATGTCAAGTCTGAGGCTTCTACCTTCTCTTGTGTTTTCAAAAATGCAGCAAACAATGTCTGATAAGTGAGGAGAAAATACTGTGGGAGGTGTAATCAATGGGAAAAAACTCATTTTGTGATGCATCTGTTTCGCACTTTTTTGCTACGTGACAAATAGGTTTGAAAAGATACAAAATTGTCACAATCCATAATTACAGAGAACCAGAAAAAAATCTCATACCTGATACTGCTGAGTAGACACTCCCATAGGACTGCTGTGGGCTTCTGTACCCTCCAGAGAGTGTGTTGCCTTATGACATTTGGTCAGAAGTGGAAATGGATAACAGCACCAGACTCACCAAGAAAATGTACTTGATGAAACCCTACAAAACCAGTTCACTATCAGTCTTCTGATGAATCAATTAAGATATTAAATATTAATAATGTTAATTTAACACAATCAAGTTAATGTAAACATTAAGACTGTGCTTAATCTAGCTGTAATTATTCAACCAAATGCAGTCTAGGCATGTATTCCAGGATTGGTATTCATTTTATTTGCAATCCACTCCACCTAGCACAGATGTGTAATTCACCTTCAACAGAGTGCATTGCCCTGTATATGTCTATGCCCTCATCCAGAGTTATGCACAGCCTGAATGCCTGGATATTGATACAGTCCTTTAAAAGAAAGGTGTTTGCTGGGCAGTCATAAATGAACCCACTTTGTTTTTCATACACAGTCCTTTCTCACTATAATCATCAGAACTTGCTGCAGAAAAGAAGGTGGAAAATCCTTCTTGCTTTTGAAGCTCATTAACAGAAGAATCTCATAATTTGCAAATCATGGTGGTCTGCCAGGACAGAAAGGCATAACCTCTGTAAGACCAGAGCTGAAAGCAGAAGTGGTTGAGTATCTCAGAGAACACTGTATCACTACCATAGTGCATGCTTCACTGATAACCCGAAAAAAATAACTGCCTTCCATGTCTGGATAAGAGTTTGATCAGTCAGTCCTGCAGCCTCTCCTGTGCAATTCAATAGCTGCTCAGCATGCCCAACAAGTTCAGCATTGCACATGCTCTTTTGAGGGTGCTACCGTGGCATACTCACCCAGAAGGAGGAACTCCTCTGTCATGGGATGAGGAAATAATGAAAGAAGACAATAGGAAGGTACCAGAGAAGAAGCCCCGAAGGTTCCTCGAAATTGGAGACATTACTCTGAAAACCTGACATGGTTTCATTCTGGACATAGAGTCCAAGTGGAAGGATACTTCAAGGACCTCATTGTATTTTCTTAGGTTATGGGGAACTACAACAAGTTGATGCTATACATGCACATCTTCCTGGTAGGGGAGTCCTTTCTATAGGAAGATGATTTGGTTAAGGGTGACATGAACAAACAGGAAGAATAGCAATACATCATCAGGGATTTTGGAGAGAGATGGAGCTTCTTTTGCCTCCTTTCAGCAGGCATTTTTAACTGTGTATTGCAACGTAGTGCACACACAAAGACTTTCCATTCTGTCAGGCATTCTGATTGTTCACACCATGAGAAACATCTGGACAATTTAATACGCTGCAGTTTGTGCTGTAACAGTTAAGAGAACTATTTTTCCTCTTCCTATTTAAATTCAGTAAGTTTTTCAACTCCACAAGAAACACCCCAAAGCTAGAAATTAATCTTTGATACAGTAATATAATGATAGAAATGCCTTAAAAGAAAAAAAGGAAGAATATGATATTCTCAGTCTGTTTTTACACCCCCAGGCTATGGCGATAAATAACACTTGGCTTTTCCAGTCCTTCCCCATTCCAGTGGCAAAGTTAGTGTTGTTCTTTCTGGAAAAACTCCATGGTGCAAGTAACAGGACAAACTTACTTTCACCATGCTGGGAATTGAAGACAGAACATTAATTTGAAAAATTAATGGTCCTCATAAGATTATAATTTTATGGATGGGTAAAGAAGGCATCTGAGATGAGCCTTTAAGTCTTAAGAGGTAATATATGAGACTTCACAGGCTATGCAGAACTAACTTTACCTCCAAGATATTTATGGTGTTTAGGAAGGAAAATTCCTGAAGTTGTTCACAGCCTACTGTCTGTGATTTGCTGGAGGATGTAGTAAGTACCAGAGTCTTGTGCTGATATGAAGCTGGGAGGACATATATATATAGGTATATAGGTAGGACTCAGACCTGAAAGTAGGAAAATGTCTAAAAATACAAGACATCCTTACTGCACTGGTATGCCTTCCAGGAAGAAAAAAAAATACAAAAATGTTAAGGCTGGTCTTGAAAAATTACCACACAGAAGGAGTTTTAGTAAAAAGGAAACTTCTCTTTTTTTGCCATTAAAAAAAAAAAAGAAGAGAATGGTAGGTCTTCATGGTAGGGCACTTACTGTGATCTGGATAAGCACTTTATCAGAAGTATGACAGAGAGAGAGCAAAGTAACTGAGAAGGTAGGCAAAAGAACCTTAAAAAGTTATTTACTTTTAAAAGTAAATCCCAGCATCCTGTATTGACTGAAGAGGTCCTATATTTGTTTTAAAAGCCTTACTGAAATAGGACACTGTTACTTTGGTGAGAACAGAAAAAGGAAATTTCAAGGGCAGATCATGTCTGGAAAAATTCTCAAGTTATTGTGGCCCCAAAGAAGATTGAGAAGCATCAGGCTCCCAGTGCATGAATGTGCCTTTTGTGCTGACTGAGCCAGCATGACATTGCTGCAAAAAACCAGCCTGGGGAGAACAGGCAACCACGGTACATGCATGTCCCATCGTGGACACCAGCTGAGCAGTCTGACATGAGGACAGCTTGTACTCAGGGCTCTCAGGCATGCAAGATATGAAGGCAGCAATGTGCTGGTGCACTGGTGCCTCCTGGGGTTGTGTGGTTAGGCTGAGTAGACCTTATACTCCCTAAACACTTTCTGTAGCTTGTCTTATGCACAGATTGGAAACTGCTGATGGATACACTACACCTCCTCTAAATCTTTTATATGTACATCTGACAGTCACAGGCTCTGTCTCTGGGCACAGTTCAACAGAACAGAATCATGGCCCATAACAGGAGTCCAAACGCTCCCTTGATGTGCACACAGCACACACATACACACACACAAACAGAGACACAAAGTACTGGTAAGAATTTATGCTAAGTGGATTGCCTTGGTGAAAATGATGATCGGCAGTAAATCTAACCAGAATTGTTAATTTAAAATATTTATGTGTTGGCTCTGAGTGCTTGTATACCTTCACCCTCCTAGTCACACATCTAGTCTTGGGTAGTTTTAGATGTGTTACAGTGCAGGTCACTGCTAAGACATTCCACGAGTCCAGCGTGATGAACACAGATGCAATAATTACACAGAATTGTAGAATGAGTTCGAAGGAACATTAATGAGCATCTAGTTCCACCCCCTGCCAAGGGCAGGGACCCTCTCAGTAGACCAGGTTACTCAAAACTCAGTTCAACCCGGTCTTGAACACCTCCACATATAGAGAGTATACAACCTCTCTGAACAACCTTTCCCAGTGCCGCACCACCTTTACAGGAAAGAATTTCACCTGAACAGCTAATCCAAACCTACCCTCCTTCGGTTTAAAGCTATTGCCTCCTTGTCCTGTCACTACATGCCCTCATGAAAAGTCCCTCTCCAGCTCGCTTGTAGAACCCCTTCGATAGTGGAAAACTGCTATAATTTTTCTCCAGAGTCTTATCTTCTCCAGATTGAATAACTCCAACTCTTTCAATCTTTCTTTGTAGGAGAGGTGCTCCAGCCTGCTGGTCAACTTTGTGGCTCTCCTCTGGACTCAGTATAAGAGGTTTAAATTCTTCTTAAGTTGCGCCTCCTGAGCTGGACACAGTACTCCTGATGGGATCTCACAAGAGCAGAGTAGAGGGCAAGATCTCCTCCCTCGACCTGCTGGCCATGCTGCTTTTGATGCAGCCCAGGATCTGGGTGACTTTCTGGGTTGCGAGTGCCCACTGCCAGCTCATGTCCAGGGTCTTGTCCACCAGCACCCTCACATGATGTGTTTTAAGATAAATGTCACCCGTTTTATTTCCTTTTCTTTCACCAGCTTATCTATTTTTCCTGTAAATATGTGTACATGCAGTACCTTTGAAGGTTCCACTCTTTCTTGGTGTTTTAAGCATTAGCAAAACAAAACTACTGCTAATAAAAATAATTTCATGTTGTCTAGTTCTGAAGTCTGAGTGTAACATTAGAAAAATATTTTCATTACATCCTTCTCAAAATATCTGCTACATCACTCTTATCCATTTCTGTAAATGCTGATAAATAAATTGGTTACTTTTTGTGTACTCTATGACTCTCAGTGATTTGCCATTCAGGAAATAACATTGAGGCTTTAGAGTCTGAATTTTACCCGTCATATGGTTTATTTCTAGATGAACATTTTATAAACTTAGACTTACTGCCTCTTGCACTGAACTGGCAAGTAGATGTATCATTAAACCATATAAACATTAATTTATCAAATATTTTCCTTTTCCCCTTCTTTCTTGGCATGATAAATGAAATCTTAGAACAAAAAAATGTTGCTATGAACTACGCCTCAGCTTTCACTTGAAAAGTATCTTTGATAAATTGACAAAAAATGTGTTTCTTGATTTGTCATTCCCTATCTATAAAACTATTCTATTCAGCTGCTAAAAAGGGAAAGAATAATATGCAGAAAAATGGTTATTATGTAAAAAAGAAGGGGGAAAATCAGAAGTCTAGTCCCTAGTTTGCATATATTGACCTTAGTCCTCTTGCCCTAAGTACAATATCCATTACCTAGAACACAAAGAAATACTTTTTCTCAGATGAACCTTGTATTTCCAAAAACTATCAGCAGTTTCCTTGTTCCCAGACTTCATGCTCATTCAGCTGTTGGCATATCTGTAATGACTCTTAGGAAGAGGGCTGATTAGTACATACTGTGGCAGTTTTTCAAATTAAAGCTTTTTCTCCAAGAGTGTGAATTTCACATTTTGGTAGCAATCCACGAAGGACTAAACTTTTAGTTGACACAGCTGAAGAGGATTTGAAGTTATTTAATCCCTAAAAACTCGCCTCTCAAACTTTTTTGCCAGTTCACTTCCCCAGAATAGTATTTCACAATCAACCTCAAGCCTAATTTTTTTTCAGAAGTTTTCTATGTAGTACTTTAAAGCAGAATTGTTGCTTTTTGCTAGTTTTTGGCAGATACTCCGGCTCTGCGGAAAAATAATCTATTGCAGAAAAATAATCTATTTTGATGCAAGATTTCCAAGGTATTCATATACTTAGAACTAACCAAAAAGGTGTCCAAATATATGTTTCTATCAAGTAATTAATCCTCTAGCTCTTTGCCTAAAACCAACTCTTTTGTTATGCTGATGGTTTTTCATCAGTATAAGCAATGAGAAGATTTTTCTTGGGAGGAAGAAACGAAGAGTCAACCCTGCAAAAAGGGTAATATTCTCTGTGGAGCAAAGGGTGCTCTTTTGGTGTGTCAACAGCAATGCGATGGACCAAAACTAGCTGTGGTTTAGTCCATCACTCATGACTGAAGTGACTGCAACTGCCTACGATACACATAAAGACAATGGTCATCTTTGAGAGGAAGTATTCCCTGAATGCCCTTTTAGGGATTATAAAAATCAGAAAAGCATCACAATAGGCACTAAGGTGGTAAGAAGACAAGGAGTTGAAAGCTATGCAGTGAGTTTCAACACCTAAATGTTTTTCATTAGTGTACTCTTCCAACCTACCACCTCCTCTGGGGATTCACAATGAGTTTAATTCTGATAATTTTCCAATTAGATTTCTGATTAACATGCATAGGACATGCTCCCATCTTACCTTCCATCCTTTGGTTTAGCTTTTATAAAGCTTTTATAAATTGTCACCACCAAACCTGTCAGGGAAGCCAATAATCCTAGCAGAGTGTGGATCACAAGCAGTTTGCACACATTATACTGAATCGTAGGTCCTAAATCTGAAACAAGAGTTACCCGCTAGAAAAAAGACAGCAATCTGCTTGTAACCATCTTGGTTTGAGTAAATGACAAAAGTGAATGGGAGAGGAAAGAAAGAATGAATAATTTGCTTGCCAGCATTACCTGGAGTGAAGTAGGTGTTAGAAGACAGACCAGCTGTGAAGAACAGGGAGATGCCAAGTGGCTGTCATACCATCATGGGGATGTGAGAGGACACACAGGAAAGGCTGGGACAGGCAGATGAAACCAACCAGTGACTTGGGATGGCGCAGCCTGAAGATACAGAACAGGCAGCAGTGATCCTGGAGGCAGGAACTTGGGTTAGGGGAAGCTGAAGCTACCTGATGAGTGAGTAAACAGGCTGCTGTCACGTATGCCTTTTGGCCATGCAGAAGCTCTCGTAGCTTCAAGGAAGACAGCTGCACTAAGAGATAATGACTCTGTGATAAAACCGTGCAGTACCTGTGGGACTTCTGGCAGCTGCTGTATCAGCTTGATTTGTTTCCAATTTACTCTATATTGTTTTCTGTGAAAAATATCTAGCTGGGAAGCAAGGATGAAGGTTGCTTATTTCTAGGTGATGCTGACACATGCAGCACTCTCTGGAGTCTTCATCCCCTGGAAGAAACTGGGAAGGGAGGAAATCTGCAGATTGCACACAAATCACCTTAATTTTCTAGAAGTGATTAAATATGTTGATTCTAGCAGGGAATGGTGGATACTGTCAGCTCTCAGTACACGGTCAATGAAAACCAGTCAGCCCAAATCCTTCAGGACACGTGCTCCAGGGAACATCCAGGTATTTTCTGCAACAGCTTCCATGACATAGGCAGAGAAAGTACTCCTGAGACTATCTTTTGAAGAGGCAGGCTCAAACAATGAATTGGAGAGAAGCCTTGTGTTCCTTTGCTGAAAGCTCTAGATGTTGGTTCATTGGCAGCTGCTCACTATCACTGCAAGTTTTTTTATTATTTGCAGAACAAATTGGTGGTCCTTCTACATGTGTCTGCCTAAAAACCACCTGCCAGACAATTAGCTAATTGCTAGCCAGTAATCTTTGGACAGTGTGTTTCAGGGTCTCTTACATTTCAGCTCATTTTTTTCAGGCAGTACAAACTAAGAGAAAGCTGCTTCAAATGAAAAACTACTTTAAAGCTGCTCTAGGTAATGTCCCTGTCACTGCAGTTGCAGTGCAGGAAAGGGTCTGGCACAGAAGGACAGCGTAGACTCATCCCAGAGGTGTATTAATGATTTTGCAAGGAGAACCTTCTGCCTTCGTGGGAGACGGACTTCATATTTTAGTAACAGAAATACACATTTTCTTGCTCTATTTCACTCTAGGTATTTTATTAATTTATTTATTTTTTGTGGTGGACACCCAATTGTGCCCCAAGGCAACACCTTCTGTTAATGATGGCCACTGAATAGGATGGAACAGCAGAGATGAAATGCCAGTAGTTCTTACCAGGCAGGGTATGTGCTTGGTTTCCTACCATTCTTTACCACAGTCTGCTAACTCACATGAGAG
Source organism: Irena cyanogastra (assembly GCA_013397155.1). NCBI lineage: Eukaryota > Metazoa > Chordata > Aves > Passeriformes > Irenidae > Irena > Irena cyanogastra. The sequence goes on from VWZV01002556.1 coordinate 60,521, forward strand.
CTACCAGAATGCTCTTCCATCACTGGGATTAATTGCTCTGTTTCAGCTGCCACATCATGGAAATGCCTTTTTCAAGGACCAAGGAACCTGAAATGGAAAAGAGAGTTTAGGCATTCTTTTCTCACTGAATTGCTTGCAAATGACGATAGAAACATGAGCGAACTCATTTTCAGTAATGTGATAAGAAAGAGCTAAACTAATGGATGTGCAGTTATAGAAAAGAGGGGATGATTATAAATGAAGTATCTTTCATTTAGATCTGAATATGTAGATCCACTTTGATGAGTTAACAAAATCTATTGCCTTTTTCAGCACAGTATTAGTTCTTAAGAATATTAAAGGCATTTGACTTTGACTGGGAAGAAAACCAATCCTAATCACAGGCACTGTAAATGCTGGTCTAATACCCTTCTCTGATTTATTTTCCAGGTAATAATACAACAATTTTTCTATGCATTTCTCTTCCTTTCTATACATTGCCAACACAGGACAGAACAGTCCTCCAGGAGGTAGATTATTTTAGGTTCAAAAAAAGGTTGCTGCAACCACTCTCCTAATCTCCTGATTCATTACAGGGACACCATGTGGGTTTTGAGAGCATGAGTTACTATCGTTACAATTACTATAGCCAAGAGTGAACAGAAAAAAAAAGAAAGGAGGAAGAAGAATAATAGAAAGAAGATAGAGAAAAAAATACAGAATCATTACAGTGAAAGGAAAATAAAATCAATTTAAAAAATCTCTTTTATCTAGTCATCATAGCTCCTTCACAGATAATAGACTTGTACAATTTTATGGGAATTCAAGCACAATATTAAATCAGGAAGAATGTCGTGCTTTAAGACATTTAAAGAACTTTGTTAACTTCCAAAATTTTTATATGGTTAATAAGTGACCTTATTAACAACTCTGGGGGATAATTTGGAAAAGTTAAAGGAAAAGCAAAAAGAAAGAGAATCGAGCTCAGCTATTTGTTCAGGTCACCAGCACACACAGCCCTAAGGCAGGCATCTTGTGCAGATACATTCTTTAACGCAACACATGGCTAAACAAAAAAAAAGAGGGTTGATCCCACGTCTCACTCATCCTTCTTGGTCTCTGTATTCCCTTCTAGTCTCACAATTTCATTTTAAAGCAACCTATTCCCAAATATTTTATGTTTTCCTGGGAATTTGTTACACATTTTGTTGTTTTGTATCAACCAACTGTTAATATTTATCATCTGCTAATGCGAAACCATGTTCTAATCTATTGCTGTGTAACACAATTCCTTGACACCATCTTCAATGTACGGATTTATTCCTCTACATTAACATATGATTTTATCTTAAATCTTCATAGTTCTTCTTTTTAAATCACCTTTCTACTTAATTCAATGTTATTGGTGTCAGAATTCTGCACTAGCATTTGTTAAAACTTGTCCTTGCAAGCTAACAAAACATGAAAAATAAAGTTTGTTAGGACGATATTGAAAAGACCTATACGCTTACGTACATATATAGTTAGTGTGATATCTATAGAATACATTTATAAAAAACAAAACTGAAACAGTACCTGTTTGAGTGATAGCTCAACTGGTGGACACCTTTTATTGCAGCTGTTGGTAGCCTGTTGTATCATGATTTATCAGCATTCATGCTAAAGACATTTCTCATGATAAGCTACTTTTGTTTTAGATAATTTAAACCTATCTTTCTGTACATATGGAGAATAAATGATATTAAGAAAATTCACTTTAGGAAGACATCACTTACAAATTTCACAGAGCTACCTGCATTAACAATATGAGGTTTACGTCCACTGAATATCTATGAAGTTACACATGATTCAAGAATGAAGTGAACCAGAGTTTAACTTAGGGAAATTAGAAATAATTACTCCACAAAAGCTGGAGATGCAAAGACCTAACTTGAATATTTCAGGCTGGGGAAGAGATGAGTCATCAATTTTGCCTTGCAGGTGTAAATGGCTATGTTTGACTTTACTATCACCCACAACAACCTATCAGCTCAGTGTAAAAGAAGTGACTTCACCTATATTTTCACCTGCACTGTATTTTTCTGAAAGAGTGTCACACAAACAGAAACATAAGGATCTGAAAATTAAAGAAAAAGATAAAACGAAATGGAATGTATAAGGTTAGTACGGGGTGTAAGGAAAACCTATGTGATCACTAAGACAGAAAAAAAAATTATACGAAGATATTTTATCAGATCCCACTCATAAAATATTGTCTAATTAATGAAAAATAAAGTTTTCATAGTTGCTGCCACTAACTTTTCATAACACCCTTTTTTTTTCCAAGTTGCAACGCTCAATTCTTGAGTGACAAGGATTTATTTCTTGTCATAAAAATGGAAAATAAACTGTTTCTTGGGATGTGAGAAGAACAGTACCTCTTCCTGATATTATCCTAGTAAAATAAATACAACAGGAAGAAACAGCTCATACCTTCTTCTACTTTCTAACTGTATAGTATATTTCCACTTATAATGTTGGCTGACCAACTCCATCAAGAACTTTTCTTTCAACTAATTTGCATATTTACTGGAGCTTTTGAACATTTATACAAGTAGTTAGCCTTAAATGAACGAGAAAGAGCTTCATTAAAAGTCAATTTCCAGACAAAGAGGTTTTTATTCCATGAATTATGCGTCAATCAAACCCACCACTGAACAAATCCATTATGGGTCCCTTTCAACTCAGCACATTCTATGATTTATATGTTCCAGCAAGCTTTGAGCCCTTTGAGAAAGTTGGAAACCAAGCCTTCTGGTAGGCAGAGATCTCTTTCTTCTTTCAACATGGTCTGCAATGGGCCTGATAAACTGTCATAATCCAATATATTTGGGTCTCTGTTCGTTGTTAATAAACATCAATGTTGGTTTAGAAAAAGGATTAAGTTGCTACCTGAGGTTTACTACATACCTGCTTCCTAGTTTCATTGTTTTGTGTGATATCAATCAGAGTCACCAAACCATGACTTACCAAACGGGAAAACTAGGAAATACTAAGAGCTACAAAGAAGAGGAGCATGCCAACCAGCAAGGAAAGGTGTTACCAGTGTTAGTCCCTTCACTAGTGATGGCAAAAGACGTGGAGATGGGAAACAGTCTAAGATGGAATGAAACATTTCAATTCCACAGCCACTCTCCCATCAAAGAACATACTAGAAATAATTTTTGTTTTTTCATGAGCAGCTTACTATTGTAGTATTGTTAATTTCTGTATTGACACTAATTGAGGTTCCATTAGGACTACTGTCAATATTTTGCCAAGTGGGAACAGATAAAACTGGTCTGATTCTCAGCCCTTCCAGTGAGGCCCATTTGCCTTTCATGAGCAGCTGCAGTGTGAACAGGACTCAGTCTCTTTTTGCTGCTGTTCCCAGAGTCATCACTGCTGAGCAGTTTTGTTAGGGACGTCCATTAAGGACTGCTTTGGTTTCTCGGATCCAGACAAGCAGCCAGCAGAGAACAAGAAGCCCGGCGTTGCAGGCACGTACTTGGCGCAGAGTCCAAGTGCCACTGACCAGAAACACAGAACCATCGCAGTCCTTGCCCGGGCCAGAGGGAACCACTGAATTGTCACCACAGAGCCGCCGAACTCCTCGCCGCACCCCTCGCCTGAGGGCAAGGGCTGGGAGGGGCACGGGCACGGTGGGCATACACACGGGGACATGGGGCCAGGAGAGACTCCCGTGGCGCAGCGGGAACACAGCGCTTCCTTCATCCGCTCCGGCACTCGGTGGCCTTGGTACTACGCGGCCTCCTTCTGCCGCAGCCGCCCCCGCCACTTGCCCGCCTCCATCGCCGGGCCGCCGCTCAGCACCGGAGCCAAGGAGTGCCCGCCCCTTCCCTTGCTCCCTGCCAGCCCCAGGGCGCTCCGCCCGGTCCTCACGTTCCTGGGGCTCTGCTCCCTCTGACCCGCCCAGAACACCCTGGGCTGGGAGCCGTGGGTGGTTTGGTTTGGCCCGGCTCGGTTCCTCAGTGCCGCGCGGGGCTCGCACGTCCCTCAGAGCCTGGTCATGGCCTTCCAAGTCAGGACACCCCGAGCAGCAGCTCCTGGGTTTTAAAAGTCTCCATTGCAACAAAACTGTGTAAGATTATGGTCCTGAAAGGGGGACAGGTTGTGGTTTGGGAAATGTCTGGTGAAGACAACGCTGCCAAATGGCCACAGTAACTCCTGTGTTTGAAAGCCCTCTACTTTCAATGAAAAGAAACATTTCACAACCTAAATGATCATTTTTAGTCTGCAATTTCTTCAAATAACTTTCACTTTTTTTCACAGATAATTTTATTGAAGTAACTAAAAAGGGAATTTCTTAAAAAGCTGTTAGCTGCATACACCTCCAGCTCAGACCTTTGCTCATTGTGTGCTCACTTCTCCAGGTGGGGTGATAATGAAGAAAAATCCTTATGGAATTGTTTTATTTTTCTTTCACATTCCTTAGAAATATTGTGATACCTCTCCAGACAGTTAAACCTTCTTTTTTAAAAGCTGTTTCCTATGAAAAAGTTTCTAAACTGACACTACCTGCTCCTTGAGGAGAGTGGGTAGCGAGTGCCTCATTAGATTTTCTTACTTCAGGACAAGTTACTGAGGTCAGTGGCTGCTCCTTTGGGCACATTACTGTTGCTTCAGGAGGGGCTTGTGAGTCAGAGGGCTGGGTGGCAGCAGTGAAATAGTGCAGGATCTGTGTCACATGTACAGGCTTGCCCCAGAAAACTCCTGTTTAATTAGATATTCTTGGAAGAACAGGCTTCTGGAGGTGTAATGGTACTGCTGTGGTGATGATGCTGAGCATCATCATATGCTTGGTAACACGACCCAATGGGAGAGCTGTGCCTTCTGATACGTTTAGTGCCTCTAGTTTCCCACCTTCTGCCTTTTAACAGGCTCTAAATAAAATGCAGCATTGAAGGAATATGTTGAAGATAAAAGGGAGATAAGGGAAAATGTTAGATTTCTCTGGAAGGAAGTGGGAGAACTGATTGCCTAGGCTATGAAGAAAGCTGATATATACTCAATTGATAAAAACAGGGCCAAGGAGACCTTCTCCTTTTCGAAAAAGCCTTTATTAGGATCAGCTATGGGAGGGAGAAGGCTTGAGGGGTTGTGCGCACACCACTGCTGCTCCCGCTGGGCACCACAGAGAAGGAGGTGCGAGTCAAATCTGCCACCCACACCGCAGAGCTGGGATTCCTTCTTCACAGGAATTCCCAGAAAATCTGCTTGGCTCATGAAGTCTGGGGGNACACATTTAAACATACAGTTTTGGACCAGTCTTTAGGTTTATTAATCCCATCAATGACTATTTTGCCTCTGTTCACTGGTGAGTGCTCCAGCTACAGCACCCAAGTGACAAAAGGAAAAGTCAGGGACTGAGAGAAAAAGGGGTAACTGAGAGAACAAAGGGATAACTGTTGGTGGATGAGGGAAGAGTAACTGATGTCATCTGCCTGGACTTGTGCAAAGTGTTTGACACTGTCAGCATGACATCCTTTTCTCTAAACCGGAGAGATGGATTTGATGGATGGACCACTTGGTGGATAAGGAATTAGCTGGATGGTCATACTGAAAGGTTTGTGGTCAGTGGTTTGATGTCCAGTTGGACAGCAGTGATAAAGGGCATCCTCAGGGGTCAGTGCTGGGACTGGTGCTCTTTAACATCTTTGTCAGTGGCATTGACAGAGGGACTGAGGCACTCCCAGCAAGTTGTCCAGTGACCCTGAGCTGACTGTTGCAGCCAGCGTGATGGAGGGAAGGGATGCCCTCCAGAGGTGCCTGCACACACTTAAGAAGAGGAACCATATCAATGTCATGAATTTCCAAAGGGCAAATGCAAGGTGCTGCACCTGGGTTGAGGCAATCCCAAGCACAAACACAGGCTAGGCAGAAAATGTTTTAAAATCAGATTAAGAAGAGATGCCTCTGCCTGAATTAAGGTGCAAAGGCAACCATATGATGACAAGATACAGATTTTATTTAACATAGAATTTATTTAACAAAAAGTGTGAGGGAGAGAGAAACAGGAAATTATAATTATCATTATTATTATTATTTACTACTACTACTATTTCTTCATCTTAGTCTTATTATTCTTATTATTTTTCTTCTTTTATTTCTGCTTCTAATTAATTCCTGCTATTACTACTATTTTTTCTTGTATTATTATTTTTTATTATACTTATTCACATTTTTGTTCTTACTCTTTTCCTTATTATTATTCTTCTTATTTATTACTACTCTTTTACATTATCTGATTCTGATTATTTTTCTTTTTTTTCTTTTTATTTTTCTTCTTATTTCTATTCTTAGTCCTTTTTCCTTTTTTTTTTTTTTT
>VWZV01002558.1:1281-14616 GCA_013397155.1 Irena cyanogastra
GGGATGGGATGGGATGGGATGGGATGGGATGGGATGGGATGGGATGGGGTGGGGTGGGATGGGATGGGGATGGGGCAGCCCCGTCCCTGCACCCCCACAATCCCCACGAGGCGGGGGTGCTCTTTGCAGCAGCTGTCCCCAGCCGGGACACGTTCCCGAGGTGCAGATGCAGCCGCTGGCAGCGGGAATTGTCCCGTTCTCCGCCAGTTTGGTGGGACCGCGGGGCTGGATCCGCGCCTCCAGCCTTTTGTCTGCGGGAGAGGAATTAATTATTTTGTTCTCTCATTACCCCAGACTAAAAATCCATTTCTGAGCAGCATAAATTTAGGAGCCTGAAGTGGCTATTTTAACATCCCGGGAAACATTTCTTTCCCTCTCTCGCCCTTTCCCCAATCATTTCTGTCTCATTTGCAGCCATCGATGTTCCGGATGAAGCACAAGATGGAGGGACATTATCCAAACCCGGCGAAACGGCCCTTCCTGGGTGGAAAATGGGATGGCGGGGCTGAAGCGGGGTCCCCACGGTCCCCCCAAACCCCCCGGGCTGGGGGTCTGGGAGAAATCCCAGCGCGGGCAGAGCGGAGTCTGAGAACGGCCCCGCGAGGGACCGGCTGCCGCCGTGTGCTGCTCAATTGTTTGGAACATAAAATGGAAATTAATACATGGGGCGACCCCCCCCGGCATCCCCCCTTCCCCCCAGCGCCGCTCGCCTCGTTAATTGAACGGCGCGAAGCAAATGAGGTCAGAGCTCACTTGAGCCAGACAAGGACACGGGAACACGCGCGGCTGCCGGCGAGGCAGGGCTGTACCTGCCGGTGTTTAGCATTCCTGTCGGGATCCGCTCATTAAAAACCTAAAAGGCGGCTTAAGCATCCCATTAGAGCCTCGCCGGGCTCTGGAGCCTTCCCTCGCGGGCGCGTTTGCGGGGACAGCGGCACGGCAGCCGGGCACGGGGAGGGGGTTTGCAGTTCCTGCTCCATCGCCGGCTCTTGGCGAGGCTTTGGAGCTCTTCTGGGGGTCCCTGGAGGTCCCGGAGGCAGAGGGTGAGAGGGGCGGGAGAGGTGCTGAGGGTGAGAGGGGCGGGAGAGGTGCTGGAGGCCGGGATGCTGCTGGAGCATCCCGAACGCCGTGCCTGGAGCTGGGGCAGGCTCCTGCTGCTGGGAATTCCCTGCGCCATCATCCCCTCTCTTTCCAAGGAGATTCCCTCAGCCGGGCTTTGGGAACTGCTCCCACGCCGTGCCTCAGTTTCCCAGCTCTGGCAGGGCCTTGGCCGCGGGTGCTGACGCTTCCCAGTTTCCAGGTGTCCCCAGGGATGTTCCGGGCTCCATCCCCAGCACCGATCCCTGCTCTGGGCTCAGAGCCCGCTGCTGGGGGAGCTCCACGGGTGCTGCTCCAGCCCTGCCCGGCCGTGGATCGCCGGGATTTCGGGAAGAGGTGGCACACGAGGACCCCTGTGGGACCCCTCCCAGCCTCCCCTCACCCAGGACAGCCCAAGGGGCTCCGTGCCCGGGCTGCGGGCACCGATCCCGTGGGAGGCTCCGTTCCTGGGGCACTGGATGCTGTCGCTGCTCCAGGGGCCGGGTGGGCACCTCGCTCCTCGAGTCCCATCCCAAACAGGACCCCAGCAGGTGGCAGGCGCTCCGAGCCACCCCGGGGCTGCTCAGCGCCCCAGCCAGGAGCACCCACACTTCAAGGCCTCTCTCAGGTGGCACCTGAGAGCCACCTCGTGCCACCTCCTGGGGGCTTTGGCTTCCCCAGCCGCTCCATCCTCATCCCGGTGCCCTCAAGGAGCCAGCCCAGAGCTCACTCAGCATCTCCCCTTTCCAGAGGAGGCTCAGGCATCCAGCATTCCCTCTTTCCCAGCATCTCCCTGCATCCTCCTCCACTTCCTCCCTCTTCCCTTTCTCCCTCTCTTTTTTTTTAAGACAAGAAATGAGTTGTCTTCCCGCAGATGTGACTAAAAGCACTCTGGAAATGTCAGCCACTGCTGGAAAGGGACCCAGATAACATTTAGCTCTAGGTAAGAGAGTAGATTTTCTCTGCACTAATTCATATTTATAAGCTCTCGTGTTCCCGGGGAGAGCGCGGCGCTGATGGCACTCGCTGATTGCCAGCGCGCGGAGCAGGGAATTGTTTTCATATCCGAGATTAAAGAGTGGTTTCTGCTCCCAGTGGCACCTGTGTATTTACACTGGTCATTCTCAATTCATTCTTATAAGATTAAGACTGGAAATGGGAAATGGTTATAAAGTGCCGAGCCCGGAGGGGTCGGGGGACGTGACGGGGACGGGGCAGAGCCCGGACCCTGCACCGGGAACAGCCCGGCCCGAGGAGGGCACGGGGGCTCTGTTCTCCTTGAGTGGGAAAAGTCCATCCAGAGGGAAAGTCCTCATCCAGATCCTATGGATGGGATGGACGGGATGGATGGGATGGATGGGATGGATGAGATGGCATGGATGGATGGGATGGATGGGATGGATGGAATGGGATGAATGGGATGGATGGCATGGATGGGATGGACAGGATGGATGGGATGGGATGGGATGGACAGGATGGGATGGATGGGATGGGAATGGGATGGGATGGATGGGATGGACAGGATGGATGGGATGGGATGGGATGGACAGGATGGGATGGATGGGATGGGAATGGGATGGGATGGATGGGATGGACAGGATGGATGGGATGGGATGGGATGGACAGGATGGGATGGATGGGATGGGAATGGGATGGGATGGATGGGATGGACAGGATGGATGGGATGGGATGGGATGGACAGGATGGGATGGATGGGATGGGAATGGGATGGGATGGATGGGATGGATGGAATGGATCAGATGGATGGCATGGATGGCATGGATGGGACGGACAGGATGGACGGCTGGAGCAGTGTGGGCAGCAGGATGGACACAAGCTCACCACAGATTAGCTGAGAGCTTTATTTCTATTAAGATTAGGTAAAAGATTTATTTCTATTAAGATTAGGTGAAAGATTTATTTCTATTATGACTCGGCAGAAGATTTATTTCTACTATTATTATTTTTCAACACATCCCGGGGTTTGTGTCAGCTGATTAAAAGCAAACAAGTAAAGCTCCTCTTCTCCATGGTGGATCAAGGATTTCGGAACTTTTAGAGCTTTATTTAGTTTTTCTCTGCTTTATTTAATTTTTTTTTAAATTGTGTTTGCGAAGTGGCTGAGCAGCTCCTGAGAGAGTCAGAGCGTAAACATGGGGGGGAAGGAAAAAAAAATCCCGGGTTGTGTCAGGGATTGAGGGGCTGGAATTAGGGGGAGGAAGGGGCAAAAAAAAAGGGGGAGGAGGCGGTGGGGGATGCAGGAGGGGTTCGGGGTGGAAAGGGAAAAAGGCGAAAGGAGAAACAAGACAATGGCAGAAGGCACCCCGGGGACTTCCTGAGAGGTTTTAGAAATTCAAAATACGCCTTAGAGCCTCAAAGCTGTGTCAGTCACAGCCCCGGCGCAGGGATCACTAAGGCTGCGGCCAAACAATACCAGATTGTGTGAGGAAGGTGGGAAAATCGGGGGTCTCAGCGGCTCCCGCTCACACCAGCGGTTCCGCCCGTCAAGCACGCGTTCCACATGAATCAATTCTGGACAGAGCCGCGGCATAATCCCCGCCAGCCTCGCTATGACAACTTGAAGGAGAATTCGGCGGCTGAGTGACAGCAGACGGAGAACTGACAAGGCAAAAGGCCGCAGGACTTTCCTGCCCTTTTTTCCCATTTTTTCCTTTTTTTTTTTTTTTTTTTTTTTTTTTTCTTTTCCCTTTCATTCCCCCTTTCCCCCCACTCCCCATTCCAGTAACTTTTCCCGGGCAGCTCCTCCACGTGTCCCTGTGCTGCTGTTGGGGGCAGAGGGGCTTCGCTCCCTCCGTGAGCCCCTCTGCCCTTTCCCTGCTCCCGGGGACCCTTCCCACAATGGGATGCTCGGGGCTCTGGTCACCTCTGCCACCCAGACGGTCACAGGGGGACACGGGGCTGTGACCTCAGGGTGTTGGTGACAGAGGACACGTGGCACTGGCACCTGGCTGCAGCTTCAGCACAGGGTGGTGGGACCCCCAGACTGGGGGCTGGAGGGACAGGGGGAGCCTGGCAGGGCAAGGGGCCTTCCCCAGCCCAGCCAGCGAGGCTTTAATTACTCCAGGCTCATTATCAGAGAGGTGTAATGAGCCCTGTGGGTTTTCCAGTTAATCCTGGGCTGGGGTCACCCACGTGGGAGTGCTGGGGGTCACCTTCAAGGGGGTCCTGACAAAGTCCACCCCCAACCCAGGGGACATCGGCAGCATCCACCACACTGCGCCAGCAAAGCCACCAGCGGAGCCAGGGCTGGGCTGGGGCTGGGGGGTGTTTGTGGGGAGGGGAGCAGCACCCCTGAGCTGCTCCAGGCCGATATTCAAAGATTCCAGTGGTTAAAGCTGCTCCTCCATCCCCGCAGCTGAAGGAAGCACTAATCACCTCCCCGCGCCACCCCCCGCGCTCCCGCCTCGTTAGGTAAACGAGTGTATTATTAATAATCATATCAAGGATAAAAAGTGCTTTTGTCACCTTTGGATCCCGCTCCTTTCCGGGCTGCCCTGTTCCGGTTCCACATGCCTGCTCAGGGAGGAAGGAGGGAGAAAGGAAACTAATTAAAAATTGCCAGTGTCTTATGTCGGAGCGTTTGGGTGCGTTGGGTGGTGAAAGACGAGCGGCTTGTTGCAAGAAAATCAATTTTACAGTTACAGGAGCAGAATAAATAGAGGTGGTGCGTTAAGGCAGGAGGATGAGCAGCCTCTGAGGGCTCCAGCTCCGCAGGGATACGGAATGAGCCGTCCCGGGATGCTCCGGGTGTCCCCGTGTCCCCACCCCGTCCCGCCGCATCCCAGCTCCATCACCCGGCAGAAGGTTTTGCTCAGAACCTGGTGAAAAACCACCCAAAAGAGCTCCTAAATTCAGGCTGGGCGCTGCAGCCCGAGCAGAAATTAGGGAATTTTGTCCAGGAAATGCAGAATTGGGCCCCAAAAGCCACCCAGAGCATGTCTGTGGGGTGCACATAGACTTGGGGGGGGTCACCCCATCCCGACCCCGGGCAGCCCCGGCACGTCCCGGCTCCCGCTCGGAATCCATTCCCATCCCCGCCACACGAGGCTCCATCTGTATTTTATTCCTCTCGCCTCTCCGCAGGCCTGTGGCTAAAATCTATTGGTTTCGTGCAGGATTTCATTGTCTTTTTGGGGTCAGGGAAACGGTGAAGCAGGCAATTCCCCTTGGCGGGGGGGTTAAACGCTGCTCGCCCCGCGCAGCGATCCCGCGGGGGCCCCGGTGCCTGGGAATGAGGGAGCAGCAGCCGGGGGTCCCCGAGCAAAATGACTTTTATGCTAAACGGGAGGCGGGAGGCGGGAGCCGCTGGCAGCGCGGCTGGAGCGGCGCCGGGGGTCCCGCTTTGGGATCTCGCTGCTGCTTCCGGAGCCGGCGGCCGGGACCCCTCCTGCTCCCCCGGATGCAGCAATCCCTTCCCAGCTCCGAGTCCTCTTCCCAGCCCTGGATCCCTTTTTCCCCTTCCTGGCCTGGCTGGGCTCGGTGACCCTTTCCCAGCCCGATTCCAACTCCCTCAGGACTGTCCTTCCTTTGCTCTTCGCACCAGGACACGCCGATCCCTAATCCTCAAATCGTCCCTCGCTGGTTTTACATCCGTCTCTAAGCTCCTCATAATAGATTTATTTAAAAAAATTAAAAAGGGAAGGAAATAAAAACCCTCTGTGGGTTATTAGGGGATATTTTGGTTTTAATTGAAAAGTACCCAGAGCAGAGAGGCCGGATCCGGATCCTCCCCGGTGCGAGGGACGGGACCAGTTTATCCCAGATATCACAACATCCCATTCCTGGGAAACAGAGGAGGGGAGAACCCTGTGAGGGACTCCCAGGTGGTGACAGGGGGTCCCCATGGTGTTGTGCGCAGGGGACACAGCCCGCTCCGTGCCGTGGATCCCGGGATCCCAGGGATGGTGCTTGCCGGAGCTGCGGCCAGCTCCCGAGATATTCTTGGAGTTTGCTGGGCTGGGATTTTTTGACCGGGAGCTGCCTCGAGCAGGCTAAGGCCTGAGAAAAGGGAGGTCTCCGGGTGAATCAGCATTTCCGAGCTGTGCCAGTCATCCCAAATCCCCGCTCTCCATTAGCACCTAATAAAAACGGAGCTAATTATGAATTAGCGCGGGATGAAAATGTTTTGGTTTCTGTTCCCCGGGAGCTGCTCAAACCCCGCGGCCAATTTGGAGCGAAGGATGGACAGGATCCCTCGGCCCCAGGGCCAGCGAGGGGCTGCTGGGGGGATGGAGCTGGGGACACCCGGAGCTGGGGACACCCGGAGCTGAGAGAGCGCAGAGCTAGGGGCACCCAGAACCCAGGGCAGAGCTGGGGGCACACAGAGCCGGGGACGCTCAGAATTTGGGGCGCCACCAGGGCTCCACTGCACGAGGGATCCTTCCACGAGGGATCCCTGCACGAGGCACGTTGGGATGCCCAGGATGAGCCGCCCCTGCCCACACGTCCCCGGCCGGCTGTGAGGGGCACAGCGGCTGCCCCGGTGTCCACAGCCCCTGCCCGGCGCGGCCCTTTTGGGGTCCCGGAGCCTCCTGGGCTCCCTGGGCCACCAGGAGCGGCCAGGGCCGGCCGCGGGCAGCGCCGTGCGGGCAGCCCCAGGCTGGCACCCGGCTCGGCTCGGCCGGGCGAGGAGCTCGTTGTGGATTCACGGCACTCCCCGGCACAAATGGGTTTAAACTACCTTAAGTGTTTCAGCAGGGAACTGGCGCTGGCGGTGTAACACTGTATTACCACAGCATTAGGAGTGAAGTATTGATCCTAATCCCCTGGTTCAAAAATAGGATTATCAGAAGGGGAGGGGAGGGAGGGAGGGGGTGCGGGAGGATCCCCGTCCCCAGCCCCCGGAGACCCGGTCCCTGCGGTGGAGGGAGAGGTCGGGGCACCGCGGTGGCACCTGGGCGATCAGAGCGGTATCCAGGTGTGCCCCGCGCCTGGAAGGGCTGCGTCCCTCCGGATCCAGCCGCACCCCGAGTTCTTTGGGAGGGACACAGGGTGAGCGGGAGCTGCCACCGCGGGCTTCTCCTTCCGCAGCCTCCTCGGGCGGCAGTGACCGTGGCAGGAGCGGTTCCGTCTGACTGTCTCCCGGAGCACATTCCCGTTCCCATGAAAAGCCATCTCCCCGACTGATCGATTCCCACGCCGGTGCTCCTTATGGATTGATTGATTGACCGATGGGGCGAAGCCGGCCCGGGGCTTCGAGAATTCCCCTTGCTACCCCTCCTTCACTTCTCTATCTTCTGGAGCTCGGCGAGCGGGGACCAGCTGCTGCCCTGGGGCACAGGGGACGGGGAGGCTGCGATAAGTGGAGTTACAACAGGGTTACACCGAGGAGTGGGGTGGCACAAGGAGCGGGTGACACCGAGGAGCTGCCGCCGTGCCCGACCCTCCTGCGCTGCGCCCCCAGACCCACGAAGCCCCAGGGCTGACGGCGTCGGTCATCAGTGGTGATGGGGGGGATTCCCTGGGTTCCCTGGGCTGCCTGGATTTCCTGGGTTCCCTGGGTTCCCTGGATTCCCTGGGTTCCCTGGATTCCCTGGGGTGTGTCCCACTTCCCGGGCATCCATCCGGAGCCGTCTCCTTACTCTAGACTAACGTACATGACAGAGGCTGGGCAGGGATTGGGGCTGTTCTGTGCAAGAGAAAAGGGAGGGTCTGTGCGGCCCCCGCCCCATCCTGCCTCGTCTATCCCAGCCCCGCTTTTTCTTGAGCCCCCTCGGCACCGGAGCCGGTCCCAGGGTGCCCCCCCCGCTCCTCCCGGCCGTCCCCTCCCCGGCCACGGCCTCTCCCCGCCTGGCTGACTCTCCATACAGTTCCCATTTCACTCCTAATCTCCTCTTTTAGTTTTTAATCCCCTCTCTCCTCCCAGGCTGCCTTTCCCTGTCCTCCCTCGCCTCCTCTCCTTCCCTCTCCCTTCGCCTCCCTCTCCCCGCAAGACAAATTACCCTTAATGATATGCTGAAGGCCATGACACCCATGTTGTCTCTTTGTCATCCTTCGCGGTGCAGCGTGAAAAGATAATACAAACCGCGGCACTTATCTACAATTGAGCGCCAAGACAACCTGCTAATCCCTTAATAACGCGGCGCCGGCCCCACGGCTGCGCTCCCGCCGCTGAATGCCAAATCGGCCAAATCGCCGCCGCTGCCAGCGCCCACGGCCCGGCTCGGGGTGCCCGGATCCCGGTGGTGCCACTGAACGCGGGGAAAAATCGGTTCTGGAGCCAAGAGGTGCCGGGAGAGGGGGGCGATGGGCGATGGCAGAGGATGGGGGATGATCAGCGATCGATGGGTGCAAAAGGCTGGGGAGATGGGGGAATAGCCTCGATAAATGGGTAGAAAAGGTTGAGGAGGTGGGGGAAAATCCTCAATAAATGGACCTAAAGTGTTGCGGGGGGTGGGGGAAAAATCTCAATAAACGGACCCAAAAGGATGCACTGACGGGATCATGAAGTGACAGAGGATGAGGGGGAGTTCTCAGTAAATGGGTGCAAAAAGTTGGGAAGGTGGGGGAAAATCCTCAATTACTGGATGAAAAGGATGGAGAGATGAGATCACTGAGTGGCAGAGGATGGGGGGAAATCCACATAAATGGGTCCAAAGGATGCAGTGGCAGGAGAGGCGAGTGGGAGCATGGGTGGGTACCAGCTCCGAGGGGGAAGAGGCCGGATCCCTACGGGCCCCATCCCGATTCTGCTCATGTCCATGGAAAACCCGTCCCAGATGGCTGATCCCTGTCCGGCTGCAACCTGCAGGACATCTGGGCACATCTGGGCATCCCAGAGGGGTTTGTGTCTGGTGTCCACCCCCCAGGACCCCAACTGTCAAGTGGAAATGCGGGCTCAGCGACAGCCCCACGGGGAAAGGCGTGACATCCCCGCAGGTCCCATCCCGGATCTGCTGGTGTCCCACCCCAGATGGCCAATCCCAGCACAGAGCATGGCACGGGCCCGACGTGCACCAACATCTGGGCACATCTGGGCATCCCAGAGGGGTTACACTCAGTGCCTGTCCCAGAAATCCCACGGGAGAACGAGCATCACTGCACCCAGCAGGTGACAGCCGCGATGGGGACACCGGGTGACACCGGGACGCCCCGTGACACCGGTGACACCGGCATTCCCCGCCCCAGGCTGCCCTGACAGACAAGAATCGCCGCTTAATTTCCGGGTCCCTTTCCCCTTCCCAGCCCCGCCGTGATTTACCTCTCCCCAGAGGAGCCCAAAAGCTGTAAACACACTTTTATTTGTCAGTCGTGTCCCCGCAGCCGCGCGGCTGTTGGGAAGGTAATAAATGATTCCGGTCCTCTTGGCTTGATGATGTCGGGATTAGGAGCCCTACATATTTTATGGAAACCTCTACATGATCTTCCTTGATAAATCATTTAAATAGGAGTGTCTTTTCTTGGTGTGGGATATAAAATATTTACTGGAGCGGGTGAAGGCTGTTCATCCGTGTTTACCCTCCCGCTTCCCAGCCCGGCTCTGGTGACAAACAGCTCAGCCCTTCACCGGCTCAATGGCACCTCGGCTGTGACACGGGGACAGGCTCCTTGGGGTTGAAAGCTGGGAATTTTTGGGATTTATGTGTTTCTCCAGTTGCGTTTTGCTGCAAAAAGAAGTGATTTCTGTGCGGCATCAGAGCTTCCCCTTCCCACAGCGCCCACCAGCCCCATGCCAGAGTGTGTTTGCCATGCCGTCACCAGCTCTAGCCGGCAAAACCAGGATCGCCTCAAAGATAGGAGCTCACCAAGGGGAATTCCTGGGACCAACACATCCCCTCAGCTGCATTTTGTTGCAAGAAGAAGTGATTTTGGTCCAGCACTCCAGAGCATCCTCCCTGCAGCACCCGCCAGCCCCCTGCCAGGCAGTGTTTTCCACCAGCTCCAACCTGCAACCCCGGGGTTCTCCAGCGTCTCCCGCACTCCCGGGGCTGGCTCTCCCCATCCCTGCCCACCTCATCCCCACCTCCAGCCCCGGCAGCCTCCGCAGCGTCCTGCTCCCTTCTCCATTAGCATTCATCGCAATTCTTTTCATTTGTTACCTGGCAGGGGAACGAAAACACGTTGTTCCCCGCAGCGGGGGGTTTCCTACGGCGAGCCCCAACTTTTCAATCATTCCCTGGCAGCGCCGTGGCAGAGCGCGGCCCCCCCGCCCCCCGGGCAGGAGCCGGCGCTATTAAAAGGCTCACCCAGGGGCATGTATTTTCCATAAGACGCCGTGTACATGCTGTGCAACATTCAGGAGGATCATGCTGGAGCAATTGGTCCGGATATAATGCCGGTTACCTTGCGAGAGAGGAGCTCCGAGGGGAATGGATGCTCGCTCCGTGCCTGGGGGAGAAATCGCTCCCCGGCAAAGCTCGGGGGCTGCGATGCCGGCGCTCGGCACCGGGTCCGTGTCTGCCGCCAGCCAAATCGGGCTTGGAACGGCGGCAAAGGCGCAGGGAAGGTGGCCTGGGGGTGGGTGAGACGCAGTGACCTCCCGAGGTGCCCTCACCCCTCGCATCCATGGGATACCGGGAAGAAATCCTTCCCTGTGAAGGTGGAGAGGAACCGGAATGGATTTCCCAGAGCAGCTGTGGCTGCACCGTCCCTGGAAGTGCCCAGGGCCAGGCTGGACGGGGCTTGGAGCAACCTGGGATAGAGGAAGGATGTCCCTGCCCATGGCAGAGGGGCAATGAGATGGGCTTTAATGCCCCTTCCCACCCAAACCATTCTGGGATTTGCTGAATCGATGATTCCCAGGAATCCTCCACGGACGGGGGGCTGCAGCAGCCCCCTCCCACCCCTCCGCCACCCTCCCTCCGCTCCCCGCGCCCCCTCCTCTCCCCGGGGCGGGGGGAATTAACAGCTGAACGAAACCAAATGTCCAGCGGCCTGAGGAGTTCCATTTCCTGCCCCGCGGCCGGCGCGGAGGGAGCGGCGCGGCTGAGCGCGATTACACACCCGGCTGGGCCGGCTCCCGCAAACCGATGGCCACAAAGGGCCGGGGGTCTGTCACCTGCCTCCCCCAGCAGCCCCCCGCCCGCCGGGGCCGGGCACGGCCCGCGTCCCGATCGGCCCGAGGGAGCGGCGGTGCCGGCTGGGAGCCGCTGCTGCCTCCTCGCCTCCCCGCTCTCCTCTCCCGCGCTGTTTCCATAAATCATCCCCCGCTCTGGGATTCTCCAGGTGCTCCGCGGCTGGCAGCTTGTTACAGGAGCGTTCCTGCTTGTACCGCTCGTACCCATCAGGAGATAAGGATGGGAGGAGAGGGATGGCCGGGCAGGCGGGCGCAGGGATGAGCCCCCCAGTCCTGCTGCAGTGCTCAGAGGGGACCGGTGGCCACTGTGCCAGCCTCGGTGGCCACTGTGCCAGTCTCGGTGGCCACTGTGCCAGTTCCACCCAGGAGCCTGAGCCCTGCAGCACCCACCAGCCCTGCGAAGGCACAACGCCCTGGGAGCGGAGACCTCGGGACGGCGCACTCCGGGATCACCAGGGCGCTCGGGATCCCCGGGGTCCTGCTGCCTTTGCTCTGGAGCAGGTGGGGAGCAGGACGGCCCCTCGCAGCCCGGCTCCATGGAATCGGCCCCAGTTTTCAGTTGGAGTGACCCGGCTCCACTCGTGTTCTGATGCTGCTGCGATGGGGATCCCGCAGCCCAGCAGGATCCAGCCCACGGAGCACCCAGGCCCAGCCCAGCTCTCCATCACCACCACTCCTCACATCAAACCTCGATGCCTCTGCACAGGAGACAGGCTCTAAATGATCCCATTCAGGCCCTAAAGCCCCACGACTCCATTAATTAATTACTAACGATGATCCGTCTCAGCCTCGCGCCTGCTCGTTCGCTATTTTTACCTCCCTATTTCCAACTCCCAGCGTTAAAAAAATCATGAGCCGGGTCTCAGAAAACCTCCTGAGTGGGTCTAAAAATTCACTTTTCGGTCAGTCCCTGCCAGGCTCTTTCACTGGTGGTTCCCTGTGACGGAGCAGCCGCCGGTGGTGACGGAGCTGGAGGTGGCACCCACGTCCCCGGTGGTGGGTGGCATCGCTCCCGCTCCTGGCACACATATGGTCCTTATTAAAAAGCAAAATTAGTCTTTCACCCTCTGGTGGCAAAACTTCAGAGCTCGGATCAGCTGTGGGAGCCTCAATTAATTACCAGCGGGTTGTTCCTATTGCTGCTAATTATGCTGGAACAGGCATAAAGTGCCAGGAAGGAGCACGGGCCGCTCCAAAAAAGTTTAGGATTTAGGAAAAGAAAGAGCCAAGGCAGAGGATGCTCACGATGCCACCTCAGAGAAGCCTGTCCTGGCTTTGGTGGCCTGCCAGGATGTCACCTGTTGCTGTCTCTTTCCTGGGGAAACTGAGGCAGCGGCAGGTGAGGAGCCAGGGCTGCGGGAGCTGCCAGCCCCGAGCGCCCACCCGCCAGGCAGCCTCGCCTCCTATAATTAAGTACTATCAACAATTGCACATTAATTAATTTAATATCCATTATTATTAATTAACAGGGTAATTAAGTCCTTCCCGTAATTAACCCACCACCCAGCAGAGAGGTCTGGCTGCAGAGCCCGGGGGTACCAAGGGAAAGGGGCTGCACAGGGAGCAGGGATGGACCCCCTGGAGCCGGAGCCCTGCGGGGACACAAGCCTGGACAGCCCCGGAGGGGACACGGAGCCGCACGGAGAGGGAAAAGTGATTCCTCAAAGCAAGGGCCTCACACGACATTTATTTGTGTTTTATTATAAAAAAATACAGAATCCAAATGGGGGGTGAGAGATCCGGTTACCACCAGCACGACGTCGAGGACGAAAGCAGAAATGTCGAAGGACGGAGCGAGGCGCGAGGGGACCAGCACGGGGGGACAGCGCCGAGGGCAGGGGGCTGCTCCAGGGGACCCCCAGCCCTGCCCCACCGCCGGCCCCGCTGCCGCCTCCGTCCTTCCACTCTCCCACAGTCGCTGTACACAATATAGATATTTATATATATAATCTATATATATATAAAACACAGACCAAAGGCCAGGCGGGTGCTGCCGGCTCCACGTCGGAGCCCGGCGGGTGCCCCCCGCATCCCCCCCCATAAACACAATGCTTCTGTCACCTTCGGGAACCACGACCTGGTCTGGACACACGGGACAGGGACAGGGACGGCAGGGAATGCGATTTTTTTTTTTTTTAATTATGCGGAGGTTTGTTTTTTGTTTTTGTTTTTTTTTCCTGTAATTTTCTTTTTTTTGTAATTTTTTTTCAGGTTTTTTTTTT
>VWZV01002558.1:22395-50945 GCA_013397155.1 Irena cyanogastra
CCCAAGCCAGCCCCCCCAGCCCTCCCGCCCTCTTTGGGGCTGTTAAACACAACCCGATGGAAATTCAGCTGCAGAGCAGCCAATGTCACCCCCCCAGCTCCCCCAGCCCTGCAAGGTGTCCCCTCCCCTCAGGAAATGGGGACAAAGTGGTTCCCAGAGCCGGGGGGGTGGCAGGGAAGGGCCCCCGGGGCACAGACGCCCACCAGCTCCTTCCAGCAGCTCCTTTCTGCATTAATCCTGTTGCTCGGCTGGCTCCCGGCGTGTCCGTGGCCGGCAATGGACTTCACGCCGGGAACGTTTAAGCCGGTTTTCCATCTGTTTCTCCTTCTCCTTGGGCAGCCGGAATCGCTGCCGAGCCCGAGCCCAGTGTCATCCCGCGGGATGACAATGGCAGCACTGGGCAGGAGCTGGACGGGGACATCGGGGGGCATTTGGGCCATGTGCTGGTCCCAGTGTCCCGCAGGCTGATCCCTCCTCCCTGCTCAAGAGGCAAAAGTCACCTATGGAGCTGGGAGGGGATGGAGCCAGAGCTGGATGCACCTGGACACCTGTGTCCACCCAGTTTTGGTCCAGCGGGTTTGGCCACCCCGTCCCACCACCTCACGAGTGCTAAGGTTGGTTTTAACCACGTTCCCAAGTATTTTCCACGGTGGAGAGCGAGCGTCCCCCGGACCGGCACCTCCCAAACTCCCTCCAGGCTGTGCCGGAGGATCCCAGCACCCCACCGTGGCCAAGCCCTGGCTCTGGCAGGGGTGAGACGACATTCAGGGGACACCCCATCCCCCTGGACCCCAACCTCCGGGAGGGTGGCAGTGACGAGTCCCCGGAGCTCCGGCGCTGTCCCCGGTGCCGCGGTGGGACGGAGCGGGGACGGCGTGGTGGCTCACAGAGCGCCGGTAATGCGGTCCGGAGGGACCCCGCCGTACACACAGCACCTAAATTATTTAATTTCTCCAAACTGCTGCACCTTTATAAATCATTAAAAGCTCCTTTTGATCTGTGTTAATGAGGTTTCCTGAGTGTGGGGCTGGGAAATGCCAGAAAGCGACGCCGCTGATTAAAAAAATAAAGAGAGGGCGAGCGGGAGCACGGGGGGCGGGACNGTTCTTTCCCTTCCCGTTCTCTTCCCCTCCCTTCCCTTTCTCTTTCAGTTTCCCTTTCCTTTTCAGTTTTCCTTCTCTTTTCTCTCTCTTTTCCCCTGTCTCTTTCCTCTTCCTTGGAGCTTTCCTGCCAGGGAATCCCGGGAACACGCTGGTCCCAGCTGCCACCACGTCCCTGGGAAATGCCGGTGCCAACCAAACCACGGGCAGGGCTGGGGCTGTTGGTCCTCTTGGTGCTGTGGGAAACAATTCCCTCTGTGGGGAGCAGCGGGATGGGATGAATTCCCCCAGGGCTGTCACTGGGAGCCGTGGCAAGCGGGAGTGTGCGGTTCCAGCAGTGACCATCGGTGACACCGTGGGAGCGCCGCGGCGCCGGCCCTGACAGCTTTAATGCCGATATTTATCCCAGCTCCAAACCTCCGAGCCCGGCTCCATATTCAGGAGCTCAGTCAGGGATCGGGAATGACGGCGACGGCTCGCGCCGACGGCAGCTGGGTTTGGGCTGACAGCCCTGGAGCTGCTCCGGTCGGGGACAGGGGCAGGGGTGGGGACAGGGACAGTGATGGAGATGGAGATGAAAACTGGTGTAGGGACAGCGATGGGGATGGGAGTGGAGACGGGAATGGGGACTGGGGCAGGCATTGCGGGCAATGAAAACAAATTCCATGCAGAACCAAGGGGCACTTCCCCAGCCCTGGCATCCCTGGAGCTGGTCAGGGACCAGCACTGCCCCAGCTGGAGCAGAGGAGCAGCACCCCAGCCCCGCTCAGCCTGGCGATGCCGGAGCTCGCACCTCCATTGACGGATATTTCCCTTCCCCTCCTTTTAAGGTAAATGACAGAAAATCCCAGGACAGCCATCAGCCTCCGAGGTAACCTCGTCCCGCCTCGGCCGCGTTCCCACAGGATTCAGCGGCTCCTGTTACCTGGGGCAACGGCGGGGAAATGACGGCTGGCATCTAAATTGCCATCATTATGCTCCAGAGCCAACACTCCCCATTTACACTTTATTGTCATCTTTTGCTTTAGGGAGATGCTGAGATATTACAGGATGGGGTGACAGAGCGGGATGAGACGGGATGCACGATGAGAGAGGCGCGGAGATAAATGGGGACCCCCGGAGCTGTTATTTCAGCCTGATTGCGGATCCGGAAGCAGAGCCGAGCCCGATCCCGCAGGCTGTGGGGAGGCTTTAGCGCACAGAAGAAAATAAAATTTGTTTAAATGCAAGCGCCAGCCTGGCGGGGCCTGGGCACGTGGTACCTGGGAGAGGATTCCCACCAAAGTGGTGCCAAAACCGCTGCGGGAGCAGCTCAGCCTCCTCCGGCTGCAGGGATACTCATGGAACAGCGGGAACTGATCCTCACTGGCAGCTGGTACTGGGCTGTGGCTGGGACCACACCGTGGGGCTGGCACCCCATGGTGAGGCTGGCACCTCAATACAGGACAGGCACCCCGGTGTGGGGCTGGCATTCCATTACATCTCCTGCACCCCATTCCAGGGCTGGGCACCCCATTGTGGGGCCACTCTAAGGATACTCCTGGGCACCCCAAAGCAAAACCTGCTCTTGGTTCTCCAAACTCCAAGTTCACTCTCCCTCCCCATCCCACTTTTTGCCAAGCTGCAGAAAGGAAATGCAAAGTCAAACTTGGGGTGTCAGCCCTCCATCCCCATCCCCACACGGTGACTGCAGTGAGACAGGGCTGGGGGGGCTGCTGGGGACAGCAGGGGGAGGAACGGGGCCTTTCAAGTGTTTGCAGTGAAAAAAGAAAGAGAGAAAAAAGCAATGAGTTCAAAAACTGAGCAGCTTTCCAAGGAACAGCCCGGGCAGCTTCGCCCCCAGCCCCACTGTGCCGTGCACGGGATTGGGATCAGGAGATTCCTTCCCACACAGTGCCTCTCTGAGTGGGACCCTGGAGCTCACAGTGCCTGGGACAAACCCAACCAGAGCCATGACCCCATGGATGCACCGGGAGCTGGGAGTTCCACAGGACCCAGCACGACATGGGCACGCCGGGTGGATGGATCCTGCCATGATGCCAAGCATGATCAGACAGGTTTTTCCCTCAGACTCATGACATCACCCTCTTGTCCAGAAAAAACACAGGTGTCAGTGGAAATCGTGGTTTTGCACACAAATATTCCATTTTCCACATGCCACAGGCTATCCAGGGGGATGAAGCCACTTCCCAGGCAGGTGAAGCCTCTTTTCGGGGAGCTCTACCCTCGCCCCACAACCAAAGCTCCCTGGAACCACTCCAGCTGCTGCAATTCCCACCACTCACCCCTCATTAGCATGGATGCTCGTTAGCCCAGCGCTGAGACTAATCAATACTGCCATTAACCGACTCCCTGGAATTAATGCGCTTGAACCTGGCAGGCCGCAGGATATTGGTCATTTTTCCACTTAACCGGGCAGGAGGAGTTTTTCCCTTTGCTGGTGGCAGTGGATGATGGAGAGAAGCTGGGACAGTTCATCCCTACAGCTCCTGGCTGCTGGTTCACCACCAGCTTTGGGTTCACCACCACTTTTTGGTCATCCCACGGTTGTCGGATGCTTCCAAACCTCAGGGAGCACCATCAACACAGGGGAAGGGCAGCCCTGTCCCAAGCCATTGGGCTGGAGACCCTGGAGAGGGCTCTGGGGGCTCCATCACATCATGGGGACACCCAGATCGTGACCCTCTGGTGCCACCCCGTTCCTGCAGCTGCTCCATGCCTTCTGCCCAGGTTCCTGGCCCCGGAGCCCCGGGCAGGCACAGCCGAGCTGCTCTCCCGGGCACCCCAGAGCCACCCTCCCCTGCTGCTCCCGCCGCCTCGCAGCGCCTCTGGCTAAACAGAGATCAGAAATGTTAGATCTTTCTTAACATCTCCTGCCAGCACTGTCAGTGGCCCTCTCCAGAGTACCAGGGCCCTCTGTTATGTAAACACAGCACATTCTCTGTCAAAGATTAAAAAAAAAAAAGCCTCATTTGCACATAAAAGCAGCCTCTGCACTAGTTACGGGCACTGTGGCATGTAAGGAAGACTGTAGGTTAAATTCAATAATAAAGTGGGGCGGCGCAGAGGTCCCGCTCCAGCTCCTTCTCCCGCAGCCCAGCCCTGGCCGGACCTGCAGCCGCCAAGTGGTGCCGGCCACGAGCCCCTGGGATGGGGACCGAGGAGGCACCGTGAGCCCTGGGCTGGGCTGTGGGTGAGTGACCCCCAGGCCCCTCACTGCACCGTGCCAGGCCACCCTGAGAGCCCACCCTGGTGCTCCTCTGTGCCCCCTTCATGCTCATGGCACCCCAGACCCCATCATCCCCGTCTCCTCCCCTTGGCACCCCACCCAGAGCGGGGCCTGCTGCCCCAAATCCCTCCTCACACGTTTTTGGGAGCTGGCACCGCCCTCACGCCCCAGCACAGCTCTGCCATCGCCACAGAGCAGCTCCCGGCTACCGAGGCACCAGGAACCACTCAGAGCACAAATGTGACACCGTGGATGTGACATCCCTTGCTGCCAGCCCTCGGTGACACGGTGCCCACTGCGGTGGGATGGCACCGGGGGTTCTCTGGCCACGGCTGCCCCTCGCAGGGAGCGCCAGAGGCCGGCCGGCTCCGGGGATGGCGGCAGCCAGCCGGGCCCGCGGCCGGATCCGCGCAAATCGAATCAGAGCAGAAACTCAACCGTCGGAGAGACGAGGGCTGGGAAGTGTCACGGTAATCGTGTTAGTGCCAGCAGCGCCGCGGCTGCGCCGGGAGCCGGGGGCACAGTGAGGTGGGCACGGCAGGGCAGGCGTGGCGGCATGGGCACTGCAGGATGGCACAGAGCAATGGGCACGCAAGGGTGGCCACAGCAGGGTGGCCAGGATGGCACGGGGGTGGAAATGCCAGCACAGGGGCTCACCGGACACCCAGATCTGTCAGGCCCAACGGGAGGAGTGACAGTCCAAGAGGGACCAGGGCGAGGGCCAGCGGACCCAGACAGCTGCAGAAGGGGCAGAGCCATGTGCCAGGAGGGGTCACAGTGGTGGCTGACAGTGAAGGTGACAGGGCACCAGGCTCCAGACAGAGGTGATTCATTCCCGGATCGCTGCGTGTCACCATCCAGCACACGTGTCCCCATGACCATCAGCCTGGCACATGTGCCCCCACGGACACTGGCCTGGCACTCGTGTCCCCGTGCACGCTCAGCCCTGTGCGCACCAGCCCCGCTCAGGTCCCCGCCATCGTCGGGCGCCGCACGTCTCTCACAGCCGGACGCCGGGCACGTGCCAGCCGTGCACGGGATCACGCGTGCTCATCCGTGCTCCGGTGGCTCACGCTGAGCGCCCTAATTACCGCGTCTGGCCAGGCGGGCGGGCGCTGATAACGGGCACGGGACGGAGCCGCTGGGGGTTATCAGCCGGTGACAGCCGGGCCCCCCGCCGCCCGCACCGGCTCCGCGCCGCAGCCCGCTGGGACAGCCGGATCAAGGCGCCCTTTGGGGTCTCCAGAGGGGGATGGGGTAAACAGCCCCCCAGGGCTGACCTCATTAGCACGGCCGAGCCCCAATATCCTTGTGGCTGGGCCTGGCACGCTGCAGGCAGAACCTCAGGGTGTGAGGTCACCAGGTGCACGGTGTCGGTGCCAGCCTCTTGTCTCATCTGCTGTCACCTCCTCGCTGTCCTGGGGGTGAGGGACAGCCTTTTCTGGGGTACCCGCCCTGCCAGTCCCACCGTCACCGGGCTGGAGGGAGATTTTGGGTGTCCCTGATGCCGTGAGGGGCCGGGTGGCAGCAGGAAAGGGCACCGAGATCAGTGTCACTCTGAGCCGAACCAGCCGCTGTCCTGGCTCTCCCCAGAGCCATTCCGTTTGTCTCATCCCAGAGCCACAACTGGGACATGGCACGGTCCTGCTGTGACACCAGAGTGGTATCCAGTGCTTCCATGCCTCAGTTTCCCTGCTCCAAGGCAGGATCTTCCTGCATGGCGCGGGTCCAGCAGCAGGAGTGACAAAGGAGCACATTCCCCATCCCAAGTGGCTAAAGACACACAAATTAACATGGATAAACAAGGATTGGTGGATTATTTCACTTGTTGGCCACTTTTCGGCTGGCAGCTGAATTCTGGGCAGCAGTGAGCCAGGTGGCAGCGGGGTGGGGGCTAGCAGGAACACCGGTGACTCCTTAACCTTGGAACACTTGGACTGGCAGGGAATTTGGGGCAAGCAGTGGTGGTAATTTGATCGACGGGAGCTGGGGGAGCGCTGGCCCCGCAATCACCGGGAAAACGCCGACGCAGTGGAAACCGGCCGCCGCTGCCCAGCGGGATGTCACGGCGGGGCCGGGCGGGCACGGGGACACGGCGCAGAAGGACGGACAGAGCGGGCACAGCGCGGCATGGGACAGGCACCCGCCTGTCACCCCGCAGCCCCCTGCCTCTGTTCAGTGCCACCCTGGCATTCCCAGGGGACACCGGGCGGGCTCCAGACCCGCGGTGACTCCCAGCCAAAGGACACCACTGTCCCCCTGTCCCCCCAGTGTGGGGCTGCAGAGCCGTAATTTATCACACCCGCCCCTGACAGCTCCCTTTGATGGGGTCTCCGGCGGGGCCGAGCGATGCCTT
Source organism: Irena cyanogastra (assembly GCA_013397155.1). Classification (NCBI taxonomy): domain Eukaryota; kingdom Metazoa; phylum Chordata; class Aves; order Passeriformes; family Irenidae; genus Irena; species Irena cyanogastra. The sequence continues at coordinate 29,081 of VWZV01002558.1, forward strand.
TTGTCTGCCCAACAATTAATTATTTCCTGGCTAATGATGAACTCCGACTTGCCAAGCACAGAGCGGCATCATGTGGGAAGGAGCCGGCCCTCCCTCACCCCTCCATGCCCCCTCCCCACCACCTCTCTCGTGGCAGGGTGGAATGTTGGGGTATTCAGGGATAAGGCTGGGCTGTGGGAACGCCCTGCATCTCACCATCCTTCTCATAGGCACGCTGCCCCCCAAAAAGGCGGCCCCAAAAGCAGGAGGATGATGCTGGGGTGGCAGGATGGTCCCCCTCTGGCGGTGCCGGCAGGTGGGTGCCGCGCTGGGCTGCGGCAGCAGGTGCTGGCAGCACTCTAAGTGCCACTGGCGGCAGCCCCGGAGCGCTCCAGGAGCGGACAACCGGCTGATGGGGCTGAGCTAATGGAGAAAATCCATTTAGGATCACTCGATACTCTCCCCTGGGCTGTCATTACACCTCGGGGCTCCGCAGGGCACCGGGCCCTGAGCCGGCCTCTGCCAGCCCAGATCCCATCGCTGCCGGCTGGATGTCTCGGCAGAGGCGCTGGCGGGATGTGGGGAGGGATGAGGGGAAGACCAGAGGGGAGGGACGTGCACGGGGAGGAATGAGGGAAGAGATGCAGAGAGGGATGCAGGAAGGGATGTGCATGGGAAGTGATGCAGGAAGGGACATAGGGAGGCTTGTGCACAAAGCCTGCAGCCCCGAGCTTGTAGCTGCAGGTAACGAGAGCAACGCCAGCAATCCCTGCGAGAGACAGGGACAAACTGGGGTGCAATGGGGCCTTGCCCTGGAGCAGCTCCCAAGGAGCCCGGCCTGGCTCGGCGACACAAGCAGGAACAGGGATCCCCGGGGCTGTGGGCACTCAGGCCGGGCTCCCTGCAGTGGGAAAGGCGACAGAGCCATGAAAAGAAGTAAAATAATTATCGGGCGCTGGCGGCTCGGACTCCCGCCCGGCGCGTTCTGTTTAAGGCTAGTTAATAGCCAGTGTTCTCTGGTTAGGCCTGAATGACATTTCCAGAGTTATAATAACTGAGCTATTACTCGCCGTATTGATGCATTCCCCCCGCCGGCAGCGGCTCATCCCGCGCCGTGCCGCCCGGCCGCCGAAAGCTCCTTTAGTCAATAGCACTTCTATTTTTCATTACTCCCTGGAAATGTGGCTCTTGGAAGCTCATCCGTCATTCAATTACGCCCTGGTTCAGTCCTATCATACACGTGTCATAAAGTTCCTCAGATCTGAACTGCTGTTAATTTTCTGCGCCATCCCAAGGGGATGCCCGGGACGTGCCTGGAAAGCAACCAGGCAGCCGAGGGCATGCCGGGTACGGGCGCTCCCGGGAGCGGGGGCTGCGGCAGTGCCGGGGTGCCCGGGCACGGGGGGGTCCGGCGCCCCAGGGGTCACCCTGGAGCTCGGACGCCGTCCCTTCCCCACGGCAGCGGCAGCGGGCCTGGCGCCGCACGACCTTGGCAGCGCTGAGAATTTATTCCTCGGGCTGGTTTGTTCTTTAATCAGGTGTTGGTTTAACAGGGTGAGCTCCCCCCCTTCCCCTTTAATCCTATCGGCATCTGTGTTCGGCACGTCCGTACCCAGAATAATCACCTGCCTGGCAGATTTGTCACTTCACCAGATGTAATCGGGGAACTTTTCCTTTTTTTTTTTTTCTTTTTGAAACTCTCCTTATTTTCTGTTTCTTAGAAGCTGCAGCTCGCAGGCAGAGGCAGCTGCTGCAGGCGGTACCTGTTCCAGGTCACCCTCCCCAAACCCAAGGGTTGGCTCTGCTCAGCTCCGCTCTCCAGCTGGGTTTTGGCTGAGGGGAGGATGACAGGGCAATGGCACAGAGGGTGGATGCCAAACGCTGTGCCATGATGGCTGTTCCTGCCATTCTCCACTGCCAGGAGTGCACCTGGATGGGCACAAACCCTGATCTGGGGGAAAATGAGCACAGGATGAGGCTGGGGGATGTCAGGGATGGGGGATGCTGAGTCAGGGGGATGCCAGGTCAGGAAGATGCCAGGTTGGGAAGATGCCAGGTCAGGGGGATGCAGAGGCTGCTCACAACATGTCCCTGCACAGATGCCAAGGACCAGCAGGTCCTTCAGAGCCTTAAAAGCTCACACCTCAGAGGTGATGTTGGCCCTGCTCCTGGTGCCCTCCAGGCACCACTCCTGCTGTCCCACCATGGTGCCTGTCGCTCTCTCCCAGCCAGGGCTGCCCTGGGGATCCCAGCCCGTGCTCTCCTGTCCAGGGTGTCCTGTCCAGTCCCATAATCAGTGCCTGGGTGGTCTCAGCCACTCCACATGGCCTCCCAGCAGGACAATGACCTGGTCACTGTCCCGGTCCCGCGGGGCCTCCCACGCGCTGCTTTCCCTAAGCCGGGACAGACACGCCCGAGTGGGACGGACACACGCCCTGGTGTTTGCAAACACCCTGTCACTTGTCAGCCCCGGGACAGCCATGCTCCTGCCCGGCCCCTTCCTGCTTCTTGGACAGCTCCGGCCATGCCGGCGGCTCTGAAGGGACTGATAAACAAACATTCCCACCAGGAGGATGAGCCAGAACAGCCCAGCCACGAGGCTGTCACAGCCCCGGGACAATCACCAGACTCCGTCATGATGGAACAGCTTCTACCTCAGCTCTGATCTGGGGAACTGAGGCAGGGAAAGGTCTGAGGATGCGCAGGGTGGGATGTGCGAGCGTCCCGTGCCCGCGGGCACGCTCTGCCAGCCTGGCATTTCCCTGCTCCCCTCCCAGCCCAGGCTGCCGCTGCGCTCTGGGCACGGCTAATGACCGGCCTAATTGATCTCTGACGAGGCACCAGAGATCGATGCTGGATCCCGCTCCAGGCTCTGTGAAAAGCCATTTCTCCTGCCCGGCCGGGCAGCACCGCCCCTCGCCCGCAGGGAAGCGCCCATCGATCGGGGCAAGGATCGATCGGGTGAGAGGGCATGGAGGGGAAGGCGGCCACCCCCGCCGAGGGGACCGCGGGGAGCACCCCCGGCAGCCCCAGCTTCAGCCCCGGGGCTCCGCAGGCTCCAGGAGCTCCCCCTGCACCCAGCGGGCCCGGGCGGGGCCGCGGGGACGCTCCTTGTCGCCATTCCAGGTGACACGGGGCACAGCCAGCAGCTAGGGGGGCTCCTCCCTGGCACCTCCGCCGCAGGGCCAGGCTGGAGGGTCCCTGTCCCCGCGAAGGGAGGGGCAAACAGAGGCACAGAGCCTGGCGGTCCCTGTGAGGTCACAGTGCCAGCAGATCCACGCTGATTTCCTCGCCTGACTCTTACCCCCTTATTCCTTCCCCTTGTGTCCCACCGGTCAAATTTGACCTAATTTGGCACAACCGGCTGGGGTTTTCACTTCTCAGTGGCCCCCTCCTCCCCTCTCCTTTCAGTGGGGTTTAAGCCTTTTCACTTTGTCCATTCACTCCAAGACTAATCAGATTAAAGCCCTGCCCGGGGTGCTGCCTCCCCCCGCACAGATTCACCCCCTTGTGCCTCCTCCCCTCGCTTCACCCCCTTTTCCCCCATCAGGTTTTGGCAGCCAGGGGTCAGTGGTGGCACCAGGTGCCCTTGTGTCCCCAGGGAAGGGCACAGGGTGGGAGTTCTGGGGGGACACAAGGGGGACATTCTTCTGGAATGGGGGTGCAAGACAGAGATGAAGACATTGGCAGGACGGGGATGAAGGCAGCACCAGCCACAGGTCTCCAAAGCCATCCTGCCCTTTGAAGAATCCCTCCTCCTCCTCAGCCTGGCTTCACACCCCAGGTCGAGCTAAAGGAGCATTTAATTTAGGAGAACTTTAGGAAAAAAGGGTACTTTTTTACTTTTTCCTCTCTTTTCACCCAGAATCATGAGTGGGTGAGGGGGGAAGCCAGGACCACAGTGCCCACCCCGGAGCCCTCCAGACGCACACAAGACCCAGACCCAACACCCAGAGCCTGGGGTCACCCACCAGCCCCCAAACCCGGGGACTCACCACTCCGTGGCAGCTTTGGGAAAGGAACAATTCCCCGCTAGAAACTTCCTGGCCTCATCCCACGTGCTCCAGCCCCCAAAATCACCCAATGCCTCCACCTAACCCTTAACCATCGATTTCCACTCCCCTCGGCCCAGCCCTGCACACAAACGCATTCGCCACGGCCCTCTCCCCGGCAGGGATTGTATGCAAAGGCAGAGAGGGGGAATGAATAATTCATCCCCGCTGTCTTTCACAATTACACTGTGGAAAAATAAATCTGAGACTACTATATAAAAAAAAAAAATTAAAAAAAAAAAAAGGAGCAAGGCGCCGGGGGCGCGGGGAGGCAGCGCTCGGTTCGCGCCCCCGCCGCCCGAGCGGGATGCGGGGATGAAAAGCGCCGGCGCGTCGTGGCTCCTCTTCCATTGAGCGACTCCTCATTCAGGTCCGTGCGGAAACCACCGGAATCCCTTCCTGTGCTTTGTTCTGCGGCCCTTTCAGCGGGGGCTTGCGCGGCTGGGCAGGGGGCNTGCACTGGGGTGAGCAGGGGCTGTGCTGGAGTGAGTGGGGGGCTGCCCTGAGGTGAGCAGGGGGCTGTTCTGGTGATGGGGGGCTGCCCTGGTCATGGGGCTGTGCTGAGGTGAGTCGGGGGCTGCCCCGGGGCGAGACAAGCAGGGTGGCCGCCCTGGCCTGGGGTCCAGTGCGCCCCCTGACTCAGCCAGGACCCCTCAACACCACCCTGCCAGCGCCTCTGCAATCTCAGCACGAAGGAGGGACGCTCTGCCCCGTCCCACGGGGGTCCCGGCTGGGTTTTGGGCTATGCCCTGACCCCTCCTGGAGCCCAGAACGGGACCAGCCGTGCCCGCATCCCCCCTGGCAGCTGGCGGGGGCCACGTGCTGCCGTGCAAACGGGGAGGGGAGGAAGCGGGAGGCACTTTAATTTGGCTATTTAAAAATAAAGAAATAACGCAGGCTTTGAAAGCCCGGAGGGGTCCCAGCGGAGGGACCTCATCCCCCCTTCAAAGGCCGCCTCTGCTTTCTTCCCCCCGCTCGCAGCACACAAAGGTGCACGAGCACTTTCGTCTCTGTGGAAAGACCTTTTTAATTGGTTCCAGGCAGAAGGTTAAAATCTCTCCCCTTCCCTGTGCGCTTGGCTAAGAGGGGAACAGGGGAAAAAAGGGGGAGGCAGGGAGGAAGGGTTGTATGGAAGCAAAACAACTCTGCCCGGCATGAAGGGGCTGAGCCGGGGGGCACCCGGGGCCAGTGTCCCCAGCTTGGGGTCCAGGGTCACTGAGGGTGACGGGGATCCAGGCGGGAGCAGGGGAGACACGGGGGCTGTGGTGGGGCACTAAGGGGGCTGTGCCAGGCTCTGGGGCAGGAGGTGCTCACGGGAAAAGGGAGATGCTTGGTGTGAGGTTGCTCGGCGCTTCCATGGGAATGCAGGGTTTGAGGGTTTCTGCAGATTCCTAAAAAAAGCAGGTGGAAATGTGGTGCCTGGGGTCTTCCCATGGGGAGGAAGCTGGGCAGAGCAGGAGGGCACCCAAGGGGCTGCTCCCACCTCCACGTGCCTCCCCATGACCACGGAGTACCCTCGGCAGATCCCCATCCACAGCGGGGTGACCCGAGGATGGCGTCCCGGGGCATCCACATGGAACCCAGCCCCTCACCATTCCCATTCCCATTCCCATCCCATGTCACTGCCACTGCCATCCTCCTGGCCCTGCCATCCTTCCAATACTGCCAACCCGCTATCCCTGCCATCCTCCCTATCCCACCATCCTCCCATTCCTGCCATCCTCCCAGCACTGCTATCCCCCCTATTCCCGTCATCCTCCTGTCCCAATCCTCCATCCTCCATCCCAGCCCTGCCCTCCTCCTATCCCTGCCATCCTTCCAGCCCTGCCATCCACCCAGCACTTGGGTTTCCTTTCACGGAAGGGGGAGTTGAGAAAAACGCATCAATTATTGAGCCGGGGCGGCGAGCCCGCCGCGTCCCCCTTGCTGATGCCGCTCAGGTAGAGCCGCGCGAGCCGCAGTCAGACACCTCTAACACGATTAAGCTGCAGGGCTCTGCCAGCGCGCTTCAAGGTCAACTTCTCCGAGGCTGACAAAAGGCACGGCGGGCAGCAGCTCCCCCCGCCCCCGCCCGGGGCGGCAGCACGCTGGGGACGGCACCGGCGGCCCCCAGAGACGGCCCCGGGACAGGGGGAGCGCCAGGGCAGGATGGCAGGGGTCCCACGGGGATGGGGATGCGGTGGTGGGGCTCCCACTGGGATCAGGGTGCAGTGACGGGGTTCCTGTCGGGATGGGGATGCAGCGGAGGAGCTGCTGCTGCGATGAGGATGCCGTGCTGGGGCTCCCACTAGGAAGGAGACTCGGCATGGGGCTCCCAAGCCCAGGAGAGGGACCCGCTGTGCCCCTCTGCAGCAAAGCTGCTCCTGTCACACCGTGAGGCAGGAGTGGGTCCAGCCCAGCCGGCTGCACGTGGAGAGGGAATTGGATCCAGATGTTTCCTCCAGCAGCCGGAAACCGCTTCCCTCCATCCCGAAAGCGCTCGGCAGCCCCTTCCACCGCCCCACAAGGCTGTGGCGGGGACCGGCCCCGGCCAGCACGGAGCGGCGCCGACGGGGCCGGGATCCACCCGGGATCCACCCAGGATCCACCCCGGCATTGCAAAAGCAGCAGAGGGACCAGGAGCTCGGGAGGGGACAGGTTTCACTAGAGTGAGGAAAACCACATAAAAACCTCCAGAACCCATTTGAGGAGCCAGAACCCAAATTCCTCCCTTCTCCCATTATTTAAAGCCCATCCTGCTCCCAAGTCCTCAAGGATGCAAGAATCTCAATTACCATTGTAAGAATGCGTTCCTGCTCCTCCATTACGGAGAAAAGCCTGAAAACCAACCCCTGGGAATTCTACAACTCTAGAAAGAAGAAAAATAAAATATTCATGTAATTTAGATTATTTAAAACGTGGCAGTTGGTAAACCAGTCTCTGCACTGGAGGGAACTGGGGGTGTTCACACCTTGCAGAAGGCCAGGACTGGGTCAGGGCTGGAAAACCCAGTCATGGCCACGCAGATCCTGGTGCCACCCCGGGCACCCCACGTCCAAGATCTGGCATTAAATGGGTTTTTAAACACCTCTGAGCTTGTGGGATGCGGCGCTGTGGAAGGACAGTGGGTTATTTTTATCGTTGCATTAGTTCCAGTTTAATTGCCGGGATGTCATTAACAGTCCAGGCGTGGGGACACTGACGTCCGTGTGTCCTGTCCCAAACCCCGTGGATTGAGACCCTGCATGTGCCTCCTCCCTTGGTGACAACCAGGGACAGGAACCAGTAACCAGGGACGGGGCCAGGAGCCAACCAGGGCTGGACCCTCCTGGCTCATCCTCTCCCAGCCCAGATGCTCCTTCTCCTCCAGCTCCACCTAGCAGCTCCAGGGAAGAGAATTGTGGCTCCTTCCAGACCTCCCTCCTCCTCTTCCTCTCTCCATGGCAGGTCCCAGTTCTCTCCAGTGCTCTGCAATTGGGAATTCTCCTGTTGTCCCTGGTTCCACCATGTCCCACCAGCCCATCCCACCGGGGACCATTCCCCCTTCCTGCTCCCTTCACCAGCCCCTCTCAGAATTCCCACATCTCCAATAGTGCCAAACACCCCTGGTTTTTGCCAGAGCCAGAGCCAGCACGGTGTCCCCAACCCACCAGGGACCGGCCACCCCCCAGCCAGGCCCTGCAGCCCCCTCCCAGCCCAGCAGCCCCCAAAATGCCAGATGGGATCAGACACAGGATGTGCCATTTGCTGGGGGTGCCTCCGAGCAGGTCGAGGTTGTCAGAGGTGCCCGAGCAGGGATGGGCAGTGTCACAGGGAGGTGACAGCGGCTTAATCCCAACCTAGGAATGGCTCCTAGCAGGGAAAGCCTGGCCAAGGAGCATCAGGCCCAGGTGGACACGCAGGGGAGCCAGGATGCAGAGCTGCACCCCACGCTCTGGGACACCCCTGTACCAGTGTCCCTGAACCAGCGCCTCCCAGTTCAGCACTGGGGAGGTGACACCTGGCAGGGACAGGCCACACGGCTCCTGCAGAGACCAGTGACATTCTTGGGTGGATTTGCTTTATAGGGTCAGGGAGGAAGGAACCAGCGAGGAGATGTTTAAGTGGCGTTTCGCCATTGGAAAAAATTAGAGTCACAATATTAATTAATCCTCAAAGCACTTTACGAACATTAACTAATTAAGCCTCCCAACCCCTCTGCGAGGTGGGAAAGGTATCATTGTCCTCGTTTCACAGCTGCAGAAAACGAAGCGCGCGGAGGTGACGTGACTCGCCCAAGGTCGCTGCGAGCCAGGCAAAGGTGGGAACAGGTTCCCAAAATCTGCACCGCACCTTGCTCCTCAGCAGGGCAGGACCCAGCAGTGTGGGGCACCCTGGAGCCCAGGAATGCTGGATTTCAGCATCCTGAGCCAGGTCCCAGCATCCTGATCCCCACCCAGGGCAGGGTGGAGAGGGACAAACCAGGATCTGCATCCACAAAGGGACATCCCGGGGGAAAAACCCACCAGACCCAGGGGCAGGGAGTTAAAACAGAAACCACCAAGGGGTTTTATGGAAAGCCCCACCAACCCTGCACGGTTTAAAAGCGATTAGAGCCCTGCCTGGGTTATCAACCAGCGTCTCAATCCCGCGGCATCGATCCGGATAATAGCCGGCAATTGTTCAGATACAATATCATAAAGTCACTTTAACTACAGCCATAAAGCTTCCCCCGCCTGCAGCACCGCTGGGCTCCCCGCGTCGCGCCGGGACAGCGCTGGGGCCCGGCACCGCCGGCACGTGCTCAGGGCTGAGGGTGGTGGGGGGACCCTCCAGGAACCCCTGAACAGGGACAGGATCCTCAGGGATCGCCCCCTGCCTCGACTGCTGGAGCAGAGGGAATGTGGAGCCCCCGGGGCTGCCCTTGGTGTCACTCCTGGGAATTTGCAGTGCTGGGGCTGGGGAGCTCCAAGGCAGCTGCTGAGATCTGACATTTCAAGTTTTTATCCCTGGGATGGATGGGAACTGGGAGAAATGGAGGTTCTCCCAAATGTCCCCGTACAGCAGCCAGGATCCCCCTGCTCCCCGGTTTGTCGTCGTCCCCGATGGAGCTCCCGGCTGGGCAGTGTCGGGATCTGGTTCCTTCACCTCCTTCCCACTGCCAGCCCCCCATCCCAGGGTGCTCCCACTCCGTGCTCCCTGCCCTGGGTCACCGGGAGTGCCACTGGAGAACACGGCTCCGGAGGACACCGACAGAGAACCCGGATTCCTCACCCGCCGCTTCCTCACCCGCCGCTTCCCACCGCTTAATGAGCACAAAATATTTCCATGTTGCCAATTACTTGGTTCGTTTGTGCTGCTGTGGGCAGCGCTGGCGCAGGGAAAATCCCCCCCGGAGCTGGCCTGGCCCCCAGGGAGCAGGGAGAGCCTCGGCTGGGTCTCCCCAGGGCTGAGCACCCCCACTCTCACCACGCACCCCAAACCCCCCAGCCCCCTCACCCTGGGGTCACTGGCATCAGCAGCCTCCTGTTGACATTCCCATGGCCCCAGCGTGACACTGATGGCTGCAGTGGGAAAGCAAGCCCTTGCTAGGATTTAAACAAACCTTTGAGGGATATAGAAAAGGCTTTGGAACCTCTTTTTTGGTCGACCCCCAGCAGACAATGGTTTGGGCCAACCTGTTGGTGCCACTTTCCAGCACGGAGGAAACCCCGAGCGGCACCAGAGATGTGCCAACCTCAGGCCATCCCAGACGGGTCCATCCCTGCTCCCATCACATCCCCAGGCAGGATTCCCAGCTGCAGCCCTGTCCCCTGGCCAGAATTGCTGCTGTGACCATCACCACAAAACCATTCCAGCAGGTCGGTCTCGAGAGCTGTGTTCCTCCCACCTGCTCACATAAATCCTCCCTCCACCCGGAGCAAGGAAGTGATTTATAAGGTGGAATAACTATTACAACATTTAAGGAAAAATATAAAAAAGTCAAAAAAATCCATCCATCTGGATTCCCCTCCCATGGGAATGGGCTCTCGGTGACACCGGGATTTTGGAGCAGTGAGGCACACACCAAAATTAATTGGGCTCTGGCGCTGCCAAACCACCTGGATGCGGGATGCACACCGAAATCAGCCACAGATCTGAGCCACCATGTCCCCACACAGATCCCAAACCAGTGTGGAAGGAGCTGAGGGGCTCCAGTCCCTCCTTATGGAGCCCTGGGCTCTGTGGACATGAACAAGGGACTTCACTGTGGACACTCCTCTCTGCTCCCAGCTGAAATTCCCGCATCCAGCCCCAGAGCAGGCAGACACGCTGTGCAGCGGGACATGGCACAGTGAGAGTCATGTCCCTCTCCATCTCTCAATCACTCCACCAACATTAATTCCCTAATTTAGCCCCTGGCAGCGATCCTCACCTTACCCATGGAGAAACTGAGGCTGGGGGAGGGAGAAGCCATTTGTCTCCGGGTAATGAGCTGGAAGCCGGATCCAGGATCACCCCCAGCTTGCAGGATGAGAGCCCCTGCTCCCGATCCAAAGCTCTCTATCATAAAAGACAACATTATGATTTATGATTATCATTATTCAGCTTTGAAATGCAATCCAGATTTTCCTGGACTCCAGATCCTGGCTGTGACACCGGGCCCCGGACATTCCCCCACGCCGGCACTCCGCATCCCAATGTCAGGAAGAGCCAAGGAACAATGGAAAACTGCAGATAGCGGCAGGATGAGCCGGGAAAGGCAGCGGTTGGGTGGCTGGAACCGAGGTCCACTGACCCCAGGAGCCATCATGGAGAGGGGAAAGCTGGGAATGCCAGGAAGAGCAGGCAAGGAAAGCCAGGAGCTGGTCCAAGCTGAAGGTCACTGGCGGCAACGAGCGTCAGGAAGGCCGGCACTGGTTGGGCTGGATGCTGCCTCTAGAGCACACATTCTGCAAAGGCAATCCCTGTTCCCAAACCTGCTTCCAACTCTGCCAGTTTAGCCTTAAATCCCACCTCAAAGGGTCAGGAGCAATGCCAGGGCTGTGGTGGGGCACACGATCCGGGTGTTCCCCAGGACTCGGCACCCGCGCGGCTCCGGCCAAACCAATCCCTGCGGCCCCGTGGTGATCCAGCAGAGACACGGACAAAGCCTGGAGCCAGAAGCCATTTCTATTCCAGACAGGCTTGGATTCTCTGTTGGAAACCACACAGGAGCACGACTTTGACCAGCATTTACAGCCGGGGCAGGTGCCAGAATTCCTGTGTGCCAGTGCCATATTCTCCAACAATGGGACAGCCACTGGGACAGTCACAGGCACAGCTGGGCCACGGCCCCATGCCGAGTCCCTCAGCCAGAGCCAGAGGGCAGCAGGTTCTCCCAACCACCCAGGGAAAAAAGGGATCTTGAAAAAGCCAAGGAGAGAGTCTGGAGCATTCCCAAGATCGACGCCAAGCCCTGGAGCATGAGGCTGCTCCCAAGGGAAGAACCTTGCAGGGTTCAGAACAACAGTAATTTCCCAAAAAAAGGATTTTACCGCCAACCTAGTCCTCACCCAAATCCCCCAGCAGCAGCATGGGGAGGGGATGGGGGAGAGCCCCCACCCCAAAATGGGATCCCAGGAGCTCACCCAGGGACGAGAGAGCGGCCGGACACACAAAGAAAGGGAATTCCAGTTACAGGATTTGTACGGGTTTTTTAAAATGCAGAAAAATGGTGGAAAGACAGGAAAAAGCAGAGCAGAGCAATGGCAAAACTGAAACATCCAAACACCAGGAGGGAGGGAAACACTCCAGGAAATAATCTTTTCCCAGTAGCATCTCTCCCACCTCCCACCCCACTCCCCTGGATGCCCTGCTCCGTCAGTGCTGAGAATTGGCTGAAATTCGGGAAAAGCCCCTTTGGAAGGGTCAGCACACCAGCACAGTGTCGAGTAAAAATAAAACACAATTTGTGGGCACAATGTAAGAAGAAGGGGTCGGTGAAGGTTTGTGGAATGGGAAGCTGGGAATTCCAGAGGAAAGACCTAGATTTGCAAAAAGCTGATATTCCTGAGGTGAAGGGGGAGAAGGGCTGACAAAAGGTCCTTTAGATTTCAGGGAAAAGGGAAAATTATGGCTGTTGTATTGTATAAAAGCACCAACCATTCCAAAATAACCTTGGAATGAAAACGCCCGTCCCAGAACAGGGCGGCTTTGCCAGAACGGGGCGGGGACGGAGGGATGGAAACGGACACACGGACATGGCCCAGGCAGCTCCACCGACCCACCCCGGCACCGCTCTGCGAGCCGGCGCCGCTGGGGCTGTGCCAGCAGCTCCGGCCCTTTGGAAGCCAGGTACCCCCGGCCCTCCCCGCCGTCCCGGGGGGCTCTGCCCCGCGTTTTTCCACTCAATTTCCTTCCCGCGTCGGCAGGAGATAAATCCCTCTGCTGAGGCAGGCGGCCGGAACGGCAAAGCCAGCGGTGCCAAGTTTAATAAGCAACCCTGATAGAGAATCCAGATAATAATTGGGATTATCGAGCTGGCTGGGAAAGAGCTTCCTCAGCTCCTGACGGCACCAGCACCCGGCACCGATGTGACAATGACACCCGCGGGGTCCCCGGCAGGGTTGGGACATTGACAGGAGACTGGGATGCTCCTGAGGAGCAGCGGAAGCCCATCCATCACTGAATATCAAAATAAAATCAAAATAATACACCCCTTTTTGAGTGCTCCATGCGCAGTCAGAACCTGCGGCACAAGGGAGCTGTGCCCCCAAAATCCCATGGAAAGACCCTGGGGGACCCAGCTCCATCCCCACCTCTGCAGGAGCTCCCCTGCATCCCGATTTTTGGGGGGACACACGGAGCCAGCGCCGTCCCAGCGCCTGAGGAGAAGCTCAGCCGCCGAAATAATCCCGTCGCGGTTGAATTTTGTGCAGGGCATGAGGTCCAGGGGCTTTCTTTCCTCAGTGGAAACAGGATTGGAAAAGGAAAGAATTGGGATTTTTCGAGTTCTCTACAGGGTCAGGCTGATTTTATTTTACTGCAAATATAAATAGGGGTTTTGATAAATAATAAAAAAAAAAGACAGTCTAAATAAAACCCCCCTGGAAGACATGGCACGGAATCCGGAATCCTGGCAGGAATAGCTGTAGCTGAGCTGAGTGCACTGGAATATTTGTATTTGCTGTCTAAACACTTTATCTCTTTCCCAGCACATGGGTGAGTTTTGCTCCCGTGTAATGTTCAAGGAAAAATAAACTGAGACGGATAATTCCTCCTCTTCTGCAGGGGGAAAAAGAAAAATCCAACGAAACTTAGTTGCATTGGGAAAAACAGCAAAATATTTCCAGGGAAATTCAGCTGAATGCCATGGAAATAGATGGAGGAGACAATTGGGATGTGGCAGGAGGAGGAAGCTGGGGATGGAATGAGGCTTCCCCATTCCCAGTCACTAAAAGCCCCCATAGCCATTTATTCCCCTTTTTTCCCAAAGTCTGGGAATTGAAGCCGAGAGAGGTTTGGGTTTGGCACAAAAGATCTGAAATCCAGAGTTGGATTCCTGCGGGATTTCAGGGCTAGTGAGGAAGGAGCTGAAACAAAAAGTCCATTCCTGGAGTCGGACAAAAAACGGTATTGAGCGATGGTGCAAAACTCTGCGGATCCTGGGAACGCTTCGGCAGCACGGACGGAATACTGGCAGTGGGAATACCAGCGGTGGGAATACTGGCGGTGGGAATATCGGCAGAGGGAATACCAGTGGAGGGAATACTGGTGGTGGGAATACTGGTAGTGGGAATACTGGTAGTGGGAATACTGGCGGTGGGAATACCAGCGGAGGGAATACTGGTAGTGGGAATACCGGCGGTGGGAATACCGGCGGTGGGAATACCGGCGGTGGGAATACCGGCAGTGGGAATACCGGCGGTGGGAATACCGGTAGTGGCATCCACAGGGAGCAGCGGCTATGGGTGGAGCACCAGGATGGTGTTTAGTGGGACCAACCTGGTACGGGCAGCTCTGGCATTTGCACAGACACATGCGTGTGCTTGGAGGTCACACCTGCAGGGGAACGGGAAAATCCCACAAAACAAGGCCGGAGAAGCTGGAAACATCAAGGAAAGAGAAAAACTGGGAGATCAGGAAGAGGTGATGTGCCAAGGGAGAGCAGGGATGTATCCTGCAGGATCCCACCATGTCACAAGTTTATCCCATGGGATCTCACCACAGCACAGGTGTATCCCAAAGGATCTCACCACAGCACAGGTGTATCCCAAAGGATCGCACCACAGCACAGGTGTATCCCATGGGAACCCACCATGGTACAGCCCCACCAGGACACGGCTCAGCTCCGTGGCCGTTCCTCTCCCAGCAGCGGCATCACTTGCTGCTCCGCTGGGCCTTGGAAAGCAAACACGGGAAGAGGAGAAAAATTTAAAAGGGGAGGAAGTAAAAAAAAAAATAGTCTAAATCCCCATTTCCACATCCCTCTCCTTTCATTAATGACCCAAAGGAAAAAGTCAAACGGATCTGAGCGGGGCTCGGAATGGGAGCGCGGATCTCGCTGCCCCGGCGCTGACTGGCTTCACCAGAGCCGAGCGCCATCGATCCCGGGCTTTGTGCTGCAGCTGGAGATGGATCCGTGGGCAAGCTGGGCCAGATGGAGTGATCCCAAAACCGCCAGCACCTCCATCCCCTTGGAAGGGCTCACTCTGGACCCTTCGCTGCCTTGGGCACCCCTCATCAAGGGCAAGGGGAAGGGGTACTCATTCCCCTACCGTCATTATTATTCCAGGGAGTAAATTTTCCTCCCTTGGAATATTTTCCCCCACTGTTGTTGCTTTGAGCGCCTCATCCCCCTCTGAAGTTCAGGACCCCCCATCCTGTGCGGGGGCACAAAGCCTGGCTTCAATCGGAGCGGGGCGGAGGTGGGGGCTTTCCAAACCCCTTTGGAGAGGGCTCCGCTTTTCCCCCATCATGTCTAGGGCACATGGAGGAGCCACAGGAGCCACCCCAACCCCAAGGGACACGGGGCATATTCCAGGGGCAGAGCAGGATCCAGGATGTGGAGCCCAAAGTTCTGCTCCGCATCTCAGCGGGGACAAGGACACTCGTGGACACTGCCTGGCTCCCTCCAGCCAAAGTGGCGAATCCCATCAGGATCAGGGCTCGTCCCAGTCTCCTGCCGAGGGATGGGATAAAGTCAGCACGGGATAAGGTCAAGAGGGAAGTAGAGGAGTGGAGCAGGATTTGTGCAGCACATGAATGGGATAAGCTTTGAGGACCCCTGGTTTGAACAACCCTTCCAAAATTAAGGATATGCCCTAAAAGTGACACCTGTCCCAGACAGGGCTGGCAGGGAAGTCACACCAAGGGAAACGCCGGGAATGCTCCCAGGCTCCGAGCACCTGCACTGCACCACCTTGCCAAAATCCACAGGGCTTTGATTTCTCCACCGGTTTGGGGCTCAACAAGAAAATTTGGCAAAACCACTTCCCAGCCGCCCTTTAGGAGGAAGCTTCAGGCTGGCAGCTCCATGGCCGTGGATCTCCCCACCACCAACCCCAATTCACACGACTGGGCAGCACAGCTGAAGCCATCGGGTGACCCCGGTGCTGACCCCAGCCCTGCCCTCACCCCCTCCCAGCACAGCCCACTCACATCCCCCCACAGCGCCCGCTCTGCTCGGCTTTTGAGCCGGGAGCCTCATTAGGAGGTAATTAGCTCCGGAACAATGGGAAGCTCTTTAGCAGCCCAGGCACAGCGGCAGCAACAAGCCAAAGGGGAGCGAGGGAGGAGAAATAAATAAATAACAACACTGTGACCACCCGGGAACAAGCCAGGACGGAGCAGGGACACGGCCGGTGCTGCCGGACGGGCTCCATCCCACTGCCCTGCACTCAGCTTCGTCCCTTCCTGCTTTTCCTGCCGGGATCAAACCAGCCCTGGTGCATCCCGCACCCCGTGGGCGCCGTTTCCCCGAGACGCCTCCCAGCCAGCCGGTGGGAACAGCCATGGGGTCCCCAAATCCAGAAGGGTTGGGCTGGTGGCAAAGAGTTTGGAACCACAGATACCCCTAAACACAGCCCTGGCTTTGGGGAGCGCTTCAAAAATGTCTCTGGAATTCATCTGGCAAAGGCCAAAGTGGCCACCAGCTAACCTCAACACTTCTCCAGCTCTGGAGAATCATGGAATCACTTGGGTTGGGAAAGAGCTCCAAGATCATTGATTCCAAGCCATGATCCAGCCTGGACTCTTGTAGCACGGTGCTTCCCACTGCACTTGCAGAGGCCAAGCATGGCCTGGTTCTGGTTTTGGGATGGATCTCCAAGCAGAGAGAAACGGCCGGACACCGGGATGAGCACTGGGTCATGGCAAAGGGGGAAAAGGAATTTAAACACCTCTTAGGGGCTGCAGGTAACAGCGCTCCGAGCTGCTTGCCTTCCATAAATCCCATTAAATCCAAGGAAGCAGGGCAGGATCTCTGCCCCGAGTGGGGAAAACCAGCTCAGATCAAAACGGAGCCTCAGAAATCACGATTAATATCTAACACAAAAGAACCGAAATTGTCACCATCAGGAATGAGGAGCTATTTAAGGAACAATTGCTGCAATTTTCCAGCCAACCCAGCAGCTGAACCTTGTCAGGCATAGGCAGGTACAGCTCCAGCCAGCTCCTGATGTGGCACTGGGATGGACACAGCCAGACAGCCCTGCGCCTGGAGCCAGGCAAACCCACAGCCAGGTACATCCTGGAGCCCCCAGGTAGGAATTCCAGGGGAATGTCACATGGGGTGGCACAGCATCGCCAGACGGGGGTTTTTGGCATTGGATTATTTGTGTGTGTGTAAAGTGCATTTATGGGGGGGGGGGTGTGGTGAAAAAACACCCACATATGTAAATAAATAGATAATTTATATAACAGGTATAAATATATTTGTATGTAAATATATATAAATCTATATGTATATAAATACGTGCGTCTTTCTTTATACAGCAGCACTTTCAAAGCTTTCCAAGGCACCTGAGGGCATCTCTCACCCCCTGGACTGTTCCCACTGCCCACCCTCTGCGTGTCCCTCCCCACCAGGACACGCCGGGATCCAGGGGGGGTCCTGGGGACCGTCTGACCCTCCGGCAGCTCCGCACGCCCCCAGCCCATCCTCGCATTAGGATGCGGCGCATGGCCGGCATTTGGATACCAAATGTGCAACCAGCAGGGAATGTAATTGCGGTCCCTGGAAAGGGACAGGCGGAGACGGAGACGGGCACGGGGAGAGAATCCTGTCAGCGACGCCGGCCCGGTGGTGTCTGCTCTCCATTAACCACTCGCCGCAGCCCTGGGCTGGTGAGGAATTGCTAACACGGCTTAACGGGCTGGAAAAGAGGGGTGGGAAGGGCTGGGAGTGATCTCGGCACAAAGGGAGAACAGAAGGAGGAAAACTAAAAGAGCAGGAATTGCACAGGATGAGGCCGAGCGCTGGCACACCCAAACACCCAGCACTGATCTGGCACCCCGAGAGGGGACTCGGCCTGATGGTGACACAGGAACAACCCGAGTGCCAGGGTTAAAATTCACATTAAAATCACTCCAAGGGGGGAACAGGGCACGTTTCTTTCAGAGGCTGATGTTGGCTCCAGTATGATGTCCATGGGAGCAGAGAAGGGGGACACAGAGGATTGGGGTCATGTAGCAATGAGGGTAACCCCAAAAGTCCCAGCCAGTGCCAGGACACAAAGGTTTTGGGATCCAGCCCCACTCCGACATGGAGACATGGGTGGGATCCCCCAAGCTGAGCCCTCTCACTCAGCCACCCCTCTGCAGAACCAAATTCCCCTGGAAAAAACAAATGTGGCCTCATCTTCGCTCCCTCGATAGAGAGGTGGCACATGTAGCCACCAGCGTCCTGGCCACAGACCCTCATGACACACAGGTGGGCGAGTTGGCCGTGGCTCGGGTGGTCAGTGGGTCACAGCCACGGCCACGGCTTTCCTGGCCACGGCCACCGCGCTCCCGGCTCTCGGACAAAGCAACCGCGACCGGCAGGCGCCAGGGCTGCAGCTCCAGGAGATGGGAACGCAGGAAAAAGGGGCACAAAACCCAATTTTGGATTTGGAACATGATCTAAATCCCCTCCAAGATGTGCCCCATTCACCCCAACCCCACCACCCCATCTTTCCCCCCAGAGGACCCCCAAAAGTCTTGCTCTGCCATCACAGCCAGCCCTGAGCATCACCTGGCTCCATAAATCCCCCCGCCAGAAACCATTTCTCCGGTCCCCGATCCCAGGATTGGGGAGTGCAGAGGAGCAGAACAGAAATCCCAGCTGTGCTCACAAACCACACCGAAAAATAATACAGAAATCAGCAAAAGAACCGTTCGGAGGCAGCGCCGTGACCTCGGCGTTAAACCAGGCCACGGGCACGATCCCGCCTGGTCCCGGGGATCTGTGATCGGAGGGAGGAGAACCCCCGACACTCTGCACATTCCTGCCGTGGATCCGGGCACATGGCAGTGCTGCAGGAACACCGACCAGCATTCAGGAATGACGATTCCCTGCCCGTCACCCGGCTGTCGGCAGAGCGGGCGACGGCAACAAATCCCAAACCCTCCGTCCTTCCTTGGCCTCCCAGGAGTTTCCAGCACGGCCACGAGACCACGGGTCAGGATCACAGGACTGGGGACCTTCTGAGGACAGGTCACTCCTTCCCACAGACCCTTTCCCCCATAGCATGGAGGTTTTCCTAGATCCCTGATTTTTTGTCGCATGGTGCCGCGTGCCGAGACATCCATCCTAAACCCGCTGTGGTGTGGGGGGCAATGGGGGCCAAAACTGGACACACCAAGCCGCTGGTGATGCTGGACACTCCAGCACACCCAAATCGACCTGGTTGGTTCCCAAGGAAAATCCACCCTGGAATCCTACGGGTGAGCAGCTCCCGCACCACCAGCCGGAAAACACGGAGTGACGGCGGGAAGAGCCCTGGGTGTCGTGCCGGACCCCCGCCCGCAGTGCCAGACCCCTGCCTGCAGTGCCAGACCAGGGAGGAGCCCCAAGGTCCCATCCATGGGCACATCACCCCGGACACGATCAATGGATCCACCCGCGACCGGCCCGGCCATGGCCAACAGATTCACACCCAGAGAGCGACCATCGGCAGCGCCTGGACGTGCCACGGAGCAAAAACCCACACTTCCACATGGTAACAAAATTGCCCCATTATTATATAATTCTACCTTCATCATCCTTCATTTTTTTCCTGGATAACCCAGGAGTTCCATCCAGCCAAACGTTTTCCTAGCGCATCCTCACAAAACCATTTAAAAATAAAAATAAACCTTGTAAATCCACAGCGAGTGGTTAAATCTCTCCCCAGAACAGGGAAATTGCAGCATCCCGAGGTACCACTTATTTTTAATTTAGCCCCAATTATGAAATATAGAATTATTCTAATCTGGGCAAATCATATCGACCATGAGATTTATCCCTGTCTTTTATAAAATATAGATTGCTGTATAAACCTGAGGAAAAATATTTAGCGGCAGAGAAGGTCTGTGGGTTCAAACAGGACATTTTAACCTTGGGTCTTTTCCCCTTTTTTTTTTAAACCCCATTTTATTTCCCCCTTACTAAATGAGGTGTTGGTGGGGGGGCAGAAGAGAACGAAAACGAGGGACCAGAAAACACATAAATACATTTTTTTCTTCATTTTCAGGAATGAGACAGTCTTGTAGTAACTCCAGAGAAAAAATAAACCCACCGCTGGGTTCAAAAAGGGAATAAGCAGGAAACTCAATGGCAATTTCAATCTTTGCAACCCCTAATAAATTGCCTTGAATTCCGAGAGCCAAAGGCGCAGGCGGGGAGCGCTGGCAACACGGGGCGCTCCCACATTGGGGAAATTTGGGTCACATCCCGGAGCCAGGCACTGCGGACGTGCCTGCTGAACCCACCAGCCATTGTCTGCTCTTCCCTCCCAGCCCCTCGCGCTTCCCTCCACTCCATTTTATTTCCCCCCCCTCCTCGAAAATATTTTCCCTGCCAACAGCAGATTTAGAAATATATAAATATATATGGAATAATGATCCACCGTGGATTTTTCGAGGAGAAATTCTCGGCGGCTTCTACAAGGGGGTGAAGGGGATGGAGCCAACGCCATCACCAGTGCTGGGTCCCGGGACACCCGTCTCCAGTGGCCAAGGGGCTACTTTTGGCTGTTGCCACCACCATCGAAACCCTTGGGTGCCAAATCCCATCCCCAGGAACCCTTGAGCGCCAAATCCCAAATGTCAGAACCTTTGGGCACCAAAACCCAGCCACTGGAACCTTTGGGTGCCAAATCCCAGCCACCGCCCCAACCACACTCATCTCCGTGGTGCCGGAGTTGGACCGGGGGGCTCTCACACATGTTTGGCATTTGGGAGAACAAAAGAAAAGAGCCCAAAGTGTGGGAGCTTGGGGGGGAGCACCAGGAGTCAAAACCAAAAACTTCGCAACGGGAAAAAAAAAAAAAAGAAAAAAAGAAGAAAAAAAATATAATTCCCTGGCTCTTACAATCCCCCACAAAAATGTGAGGGAGATAATAAAATCCATATGCACCACGGGCGGCCCACGGCACAGGCACCACCGCCAAGGAACCGCCACCAAGGCACAAAGGGACGGGCTCGCCCCAATTTTGGGGCGGACAGAGGGGCATGGGTGGGTCCCCCCAAAGGGACGTGTGGAGGTTGGATGGACACCAGGTGCTGCTGAGGGTCCTCGGTCCCGCGCACGTCCCAGCGCCGAAACACCGCCAGGAACTTTACCCAACTGCACCAGTGTCATCGAGGGAGAGAAGGTGGCACCGAGGGTCCCCTCATGGATGGCAGCAGGGGATGAGCCACCCCGAGCTGGAGGAGCCGCCTTACATCGCTGGCAGCCCTGCGGACAGGGACCAGGCCATGCCGTGCCCCACAAGGCCACTCGTCATGCAGGGACTGAGGGGGACAAAGAACCCCTCGTCTGACCCAGAAAACGGGACAGCCCAAAGCCGGGGGCCACAAGGGCTGCACCCACCGAGCTCATCCCTCACCACTCACAGGCACTGCCAGGCTTGGGAGAACTTTGAGGAAATATGGGGGAAATGGGAATTTGATGGCTGGTTTTTGTTTTTACAGGAATCTTCACAAACGGGCCCGTTCAGACCCCAAAGAGTGTCCCTAACAGGGAAGGTGGGGGAGTCCCGAGGGTCCCACCCACCTGAGCACTCCCAGAGCAGAATTCCTCCCGCTTCCAACTCATCAACAGTTTTTGGCTCCTCAAAATCATGAACAAAGAAATACGACAGAAACGAAACTCTTGCCCCCAAAGAAAACACACTTGGTGGGGAAAAAACACGCAGAAAAATCGAAATTCCAACTGGAGTCAGGAAACGAAGCCAGCTGTGGGGATTGCGCTTCCAGGATGGGAATGACTGGGAGCAGCAGGGCCGGCCATCCCCAGCTCCGCACCCCCGTGCCCCCCTCAGGCCCGTTTTGCCATTTCCCCCCCAAATCGTTCTTTCCGACTCCCCCACAGCCGCACCCGCCGCTTTAGGCGGATTTCGGGGTTTTTTCGCACAGCCTTCCTCCCCGGAGAGGACCGGGGGGGGGAAACGGGGTGGCGGGGGGAGGAACTTGAACTTCTCCGAAGTTGAGCGAGGAGGGGCCGGGGGGGCCGAGCCGCAGCCCCCGCCGCCCCCGGGAACGCGCCCCGCGCCCGGCGATGCTCCCGGCGCTGCCGCAGCCCCCGGGGACGCTCCGCCCGGGGCCCCGGGGGAACTTTCGGAGGAGCCCGTTCACCGGACCCCACCGTGGGCTCGAGGGGGCCCCGACCCGCCACGGGCGGCGGCGGCCGCTGTCACCGGGCGGCAGCGGGCGCTCAGCGGGTGTGTGTG
>VWZV01002558.1:51254-78251 GCA_013397155.1 Irena cyanogastra
CCCGGGGGAGGGGATCTGCACGGGGGGGGTTGGAAGGGGCGGGGGTCTCACCGGGTGGGCTGAGGTGGGAAAAGGGGGGGCACACCGGCAGGGGGTTTTTGGAAGGGGAGGGGTCACACTGGCAAAGCGGGGGGGCTTTGAAAAGGGGAGCGGTTCACTGGCAGGGGGTTGGGATTTTGGAAGAGGGGTCACGTGGGTGGGTAGGGGGCTTTGGAAGCGGGAGGGAGGTTTGGGGCTCCATTTCCTTGAGGAAGGGATGGGTCGATGGCGGGTTTTGGGGTGCCCGGGGGGCGATGGGCAGGAAACGTTAGTAAGGGGCAGTCAGGGGCTCGCACTGAAGGGGACAGGGATGGGGATGGGGACAGGGACATGTCCTGTGACCCACAGGTGCCAAGAAAGACAAACAGACAGATAGTGACGGGGAGAGTCCCCCACTCTGCAGGGACATTTTTTCACTTCTGATGTAAGGATAAATTAAACAATAATTCGTGTTAAGGGATCACTCTGCAGTGTCGAAATCTCAGAAAACAGTGATGGGAATAACACAGAGCCCTGGAGCTGCTGTGGGGCATGTCCAGCTCTGGGGAGAACAGACCTTGGGGAGAACAGGGAAAATCCTGTGGAATTTTTGGTCACAGGTGTGCCACCCAGCCACACCCCTGAACAAGGACACCCCACGGTGCCAGAGCCAAACCCCCAATCCAGGACACCCCATGGCCCTGGAGTCACATCCCTGAGCAAGGACGCTCCTCTTGGGCTGTCTAGGGAGGGCTGGTCCTCACTGGACAGGTCCTGCTCTGCTCCCAGACCCCCCTAGGTCCCCCCAACTTTCAAAAACTGTTTCAGAGAGATTCCAGACCCTCCTCCCCAGGGACCATGGACTGTCCCCCTGAGTGTCCTGGAGTGTCCTCGCAGGTGTTCAGGTCCCCCCTGAGCCCCTCAGAGCCAGAGCTGGCTCCCACCAGAATTCCTCAGGTGCCTCCAGATGCAAAGACACTTCCAGTTGGATTCACAAAGCACCAAGGTGCCCATTAAGTCCATCAGGAGGAGCAGTTCCAGCACATCCTGCTGCCCATCCTTCTGCTCAGCATCCAAATATTCCTGTAAATCCATCTCCATCTCACGAGCTCTTAGGAGTTTGCCTGAGCTAAAAGGGAGGGGGTGGCCCGGTGTAAAACACCTCCAGTGCCACACAGAGAGGTGGGATATAAATAAAATATGGATCCTCCTCATTATTTATTTAGCAAATCTGTTTAGGAAAAACTCCACGGACTGTGGGGCTCAGCATCCCTCCTCCCGCCCCAAAGGAAAACAAATAAAAACCAAATTATTTTGGAATGACGCCGCCGGAGCATCCTCCCGCGCCGCAGCTCCATCAAGGTTATCCATCTCCTCATCCCGCTCCCATCAGGATCCGTCTCCATCAAGCCCCCGACAGCCAATCTCCCTCCTGTCAGCGGACGCTGCCATAAACCCGGACACTTGTCTGTCAACTTCATTTGCTTCCATTTCTCCAGCCAAGCCACTAAAAGCCTTTCCAGCTCTCCGGGAGGCCTGGCCGTGGCTCCTCCCGGCCCAGGGACAGCGGTGGGAGCCCTGGCGGAGCCACATTCCAGGGGCAGATCCAGGGGCGGGTCCAAGGGCACGGCAAAATCCGGAGCTGCGGCCGCAGAGAGCGATCCCATCCGTGTTTGTGGATTGGGAGCAGGGATGGTCCGAAGGGCACCGTGCTGGCCGACGGTCGGCCGTGGGTTGTGGTGCCAGGGCAGCAAAGGGCAGTCGCTGGCTGGAGGTTCCCAGTTCATCCCAGGTCAGCCCAGGGCATCCCAGTTCAACACAGCATATCCCAGCTCGGCCCAGTGCAGCCCAGTTTAGCCGAGTTCAACCCAGTGCATCTCAGCCCTGTGCATCCCAGCTCAGTTCTACTGGAGCAGTGGAGGATCCCAGATGAAATTCCCCGGAAAAGGGATGATCTGTTGGGACCAGGCAGGATCAGCCACACACCCGCTCCAGTGCGTTCCCTCCCCGCCAGGATCAGTCCCAACACGGGGCGGGCGCCCAGCCCTGCTTTGTATGGAATGACTTCTCCTTCCCCACTCCTGGTAATGGGAAGGAAAACCCTTTCCAGGATTTTTCTGGCTTCTCCAAACAGCACTGGGTTGTTTTTCTAACCAAACAAAACCAACTATTTGCCTTAATTACTGCAAATCCTGCAATTTCCAGCCCCCAGCTCCATGCAGGGGGCAAGGCTGGATGCGGGGAGGGATAATTCACACCCGCCCTCCTCTGCATTAATTGGATCGGCCAGGAAATTATGGAAAACATTTGCTACTGATAGAAAAGCCCTTCCCATTAAAAAGGTGAGGAGTCACAGGGAAAGGGCTGGGAAGCGCCAGCAGAGAGCAGAGCCAGGCTGCTGGAAATGGAGCTGCAACTGGAAAAAAAGGGGCCCAGGCGAGTCCCTTGGAGCTTCCCAAACTGGAAGGGACCAGTGTGATGGGAAATCCCAGCTGGCAGCCGGGTCCAGATGCCCAAAGGAGGCAAAGGGGTGGTGCTGATGCCCGCAGCCAAGCGATCTTTGGCATGGTGTGGCATCCACAGGCAGCAGCCCCCATCCACGGGCTCTGACCCCATCCAAAGGCATCAACCCCCCAAAGGTCGGGGAGGGGCCCACCCCATCCCTCAGGATCCCCAGGCTCGCGGGGCTGGGGGGCAGCGCTGGGGACACCCATCAATGTGGCCAGAGTGTGGCATAGCTCCGGCTCCCAGGTTTTGTTCCCTAGAGCCTCCCATGTTCCTTGAGCCTCCAGGTTACTCAGGACATCAAGTCAGCTGCCACAGATATGCAAAACTGCAAAACCCCACAATCGTACCCCAAATGTGGGTGCACCCGGAGCTCCTGTGTGGTCCCCCGGGATCCCGGGCAGTGTCTCCCCTCCAGCGGGGTGGGAGAGAGCCACAGCCTGCAGCTCAGGGTGGGAACCCGGAGCCCGGGAATACCCAAACCCTTCCCGCAGCCTGGGCACGGACACGCCTCGCCCGGGGCTGTTCACATCTTCTCCCAGCAGCACCGGGCGCGTTCTGTCGCCTCATCCGATGCTAGTTAAAACACCTAGCCCCAAAATCTAGCTGCAGTTAAATCTTTCCCACGCCGGAGCCGTGCTGCCACGAGAGAGAACAGCTCCCCTCGGCTCGGTGGCATTTGGTAACTGCTGTCCCTCGGCCATCGGGGACGGTGGCACCGGAGCCCCCGCTCGCTGCAGCGTCCGCAAAGCAATTTCCCACCATGAATTAACCCACAGTCCCCTCGCGAAGGAGGCGGGACCGGTGCAGGAAAGCACCTGGATACCAGAGCAGTCGACACCTGGAAGACCAGCCGGGAAACCGCCAAGGGCCAAAATCCTGCGGTTTGGGCCCAAAGCTGAGGCAGCGGCGGCGGAGCGGCAGCACCGCATTGCTTAGGCAATACCCCCCTCTAGTGCCGGTGCCCCTCGCGGCCCCCCAGGGTTGTCACCGTGCACTCGGGTCGCCGGTAATGCGACACACCCCAGGCCCCTGCTTGGATTGGGGGAATGGATCACCCGGGAAAACAACGACCCCCACAGATGACAGCTCCACAGCCCACCCAGTCCTGCAGCCCCCAGGCCCCCCAGTCTCACACCTCCTTAGTCCCGTAGCCCACAACCCCATAACCCTACAGCCCCCAGCCCCCCAATCTTGCATCCCCCCAATTCTGCAGTCCCCCAGTCCTGTACCCCACAGCCCAGCAGCCCCCAGCACCCCCAGTCCTGCAGCCCCTCAGCCCCACAGCCCTCTGGGGACAAGCAGTCAAACAGCTGGGAGTTTTGGGGAGGGTCTGCATCCCCTCACCCCTCTGGGGAACCCTGATCCCTGCACAGACCATTCCCAGAGCCCCATTAACGGCGCTAAAGGGACACAAGGCCATGTCACGGCCACCGTGTCCCTCTCCCACGGCCACCGTGTCCCGCTCTCACGGCCACCAGCCCCGCACGCCGGCCCGAAGCCCCCGGCCCTGCGGCCCCCACTGCCATCCGGCTGCACTCCGGGAGCTTTTGAATATGGAAAGCGCAGGGGAAAAGCGTTTTCTGTTCGGCCAAAACCCACCCAAGTGGAATGGGGAGGGGCGGGGGCAGGGAGGGCAGCCCGAGGAGTTAATCCACTTTGAATTGCAGCGGCTCTAGCCCGCGCTCCGGGTTGACAGCTTGACAGAGACGGATTGGCAGCTCCCGAGGTGAGACATCCCGGCCGAGCCACGGAGCCGCAGGAAAACCCGGTTTGGAGGTGGCAGGTTCCACCCTGTGGTTTTCCATGAGGGGGGAAAAAATAAATAAATAAAGGTGAGAAAGAAGGGAAAGCAAGGAGCTGGAACAGGCCCTGACAGGGGGAATGGTTCCCTGGAGCCTCCCTGTCACAGGGACCCCCGGGTGGCCCCTCAGGCACCCCCAAACCTGACCCTGGGGTCTGCAGGCACAATGCCCCAGAGACCACCACAGCATCATCCCCCAGCTTCCACCCAGTGGCTGAGGCACCTCTCAGCTCCCACAGGACTTGGGGCAGGGTTTTCCCATCGGGATCCCCAAGGAGCCGCTGGAATACAGATCAATAACAAACCGTGGTGAAGGAGAATGGGCACATGGGGTGATGTCCCACAGGGCCACACACCTGCTCAGGTGGGTGACAGGCGAGCACAGCCCCGGGTAGGGTGTTAAATCCCTTCGTTTGGCAGAAAAAGGCATTTTCCAGGCAGGAAAGAGCCGGGAAGGCGAGGCCTGGCTCTGCCTCCCAGGGCTGCTGCCTGTCAGCAGCCGGGAATCACTGAACTACGACGGATGTCTCGGAGGGATGATAGGGCAGCGACCCTCATATTTTCTGCGGCGAGCACTCCTGTAAGCTCCCTTTGTGCTGGAATGATGGGAATTCATTACAGACCACCCCCCGCTGCGCGCTGGCTCCCAGGAGAGGGATCTGCCAGCTCTCTCCAAGGCTAAATGGGATTAGGTTATCTCCCGGCACGGATACCCAGACAAGAGCACACCAGGAACGGTCCCGGAGCATCCAGCCCGGCACTGGCGGGACTCAGCAGACACAATGGAGGTATCACCATCCACTCCTCCAGGTGAGGATCCGTGACGGATCTGCTCCCATATGGACACGGCTGGGAGATTTATTGGTGATGCTGATCCCGGAGACGTTTGGTGTTGCTGTGTGTTTCGGGGGAAAAGCCACTCCATTGTGTGGCTGCCACCAAAGGACCCTCACCCTGTGATCAACCTGCGATCAACTGCTCAGCAAAGCATGGCATAGGCTCTGCCAGCCCTGCTCTCCCAGTTTTGGTGCCAGCAGCCCTGATGCCACTCTCAGTTCTGGATCACAGCACAGAGAGTGGGGGTGAGCCAGGCTTCACCCTGGGAGAGGTGGGAGAAGCAGAGGGAGCCCAGCCTGGCGCTGCTGGCACCGGCGGTGCTGCTCCCAGGAGGACCCACTGTGAGCTGCTGCAGGAGCAGGAATCCCCTGGGATTCCTGGGCTGGGCCAAAACAGCTGAAAGCACCGAAAGCTCCATCTCAGGGGCTGGCAAAAGCAGAGGTTGAGTTGGGGTGGGAGCACCCTCACTCTGCCCTGCCCATAGCAGGGCCTGGCTGCTCCACCCTGGAGGCATCACTGCCCCCAAAGACCACCACAACCTCCCAAAGACCACCATGATCTCCTGAAGCCCCCAGCACCATGAGCACCTCTGTGCAGATCCCAGCACAGCCCTGCTGGGCCCCCCAAACTCTTCCGGTGCTCCCCCTCAGCACAAGCACCGTCTGGGGTTGGTGTGAGCATGACTGTACTTGCTCCATTCCCTCTCCCTGTGGCTGCTGGATTCCCCCAATCATGTCAAACAAACCCAGAGAAAAACACGTTTGACTGCATCAAAGTTCAAACCTCCACCTGGCCGCGTCCCCGAGCAGGGACCCTTTAAAGCTGTGAAGATGTAAACTCCCCCAGGTCTTCATTATGTCTTACAGGCCCGATATAATATCAGATTATGGAATCATTAAACAAAAAATTGTACTCAGCACTGTCCGGAGGGGCCTCCAGTTACCTTGTCTAAATATAACAGCATCATTTTTAACTGAGGAGCTGGTACAGTCCCTCGGGCCTTCATTATATTTCATGGGTCTGGGCTGGAATACCATCTCCCTCATCGGAGAACTCATCCTGCACTTGTGCCGAGGCCAAGGCCAGCAGTGCCGGATGCCCCTCTCCATGGGACACCTCCCACTCCATGGGGCACCCCCTCACCCCGCACTGGCAGAGAATGGGCACCGAGAGGAGCGGGATGGGCTGACAGGGTTGAACAAAGGATGGAGAGGAGGAGATGAAGGGAGAACAGCACTGAGGAGGGGGGATCAGAGCCAGGTACGCGCCCAATTATTTTAATTGCGTGTAGGTGCCCTTCCGGCTCGCTGATGCGACACATCAGTGTTTACTGCGCCGAGCAGAACCAATTATGCTTGAACATCGAGGGGCTGAGAGACAGCAAATAAACACGGCAGCGTGCGGGGGGCTCCGCCAGCCTCCGTTTGCACCCGTCCGTCAGCGCCCAGCCAGGCATGGACCGGGAAAGGGGGGCTCTGGGATGGGTCTGGGCAGGGAGCCCCACGGCGCAGCACGGCCGCCGGCAGGAGCGTGGCGCCCGGAGGGGAGAGGGAATAGATCTGTTTGGGAAAAAAAGGGGCAATAAATAAAGCTGTAAAGTGATAGTTTCTGGCGGGGCTTTGACACGAGTTGTCAGAGCTGGCGGTGCGTGTGCTGCTGTCTTTACAGTAAATAACTGTCAGCAATTAGGAAGCGGAGGTGGTTCGAGGGAGTCGGGTGGCTCCACACATCACTCACCAGGGCTGGGGAGTGGGCACCACTGGGAGTGGGCAGCGGTCCCGGGGCCATATCCCCTCAGGGAGGAGCTGCCATTGCCCCCGGCTTACCCACAGCCAAGGCTCAAACCCCCAGGGCCGCTTGAATTCCCAAACATCACATCGGGGACAGCAGCTGTGTGGGCAGGGGCACAGATCCTAAGGGTCTTTTCCAACCTAAATGATTCTATGAGTCACAAAATCCCAGGATGGTTTGGGATGGAAGGACCTTAAAGATCACCCAGTCCCACCCCCCTGCCAAGGGCAGGACACCTTCCACTATCCCAGGGTGCTCCAAGACCCATCCAACCTGGCCTTGGACACCTCCAGGGATGGGGCAGCTACAGCTGCTCTGGGCAACCTGTGTCAGGCCTTTCCCACCCTCACAGAGACAGATTTCTTCCTTATTGCTCATCTAAATCTACCCTATTTTAGTTTAAAACCATCACCCCTGTCCTATTGCAACAGGTCCTACAACACCAGGACCTGGGCTCGATGATCCTTGTGGATCCCTTCCCCTCCAGGACAGTCAATGATTGCATGATCAGTGATGAACCGAGCCCCGGGCCTCATCCTCCCCCCTGCCTCCCCACCGCTGACATCTCCATCACCTTCCTCCTCTTCCTCCCACCCCCCTGGCAATAATTGGCTCTGGCTCTCCCCTTCCCTCCTCCTGGTTTTCACTCTCCTCTGCTAAGAGCAGCTGTAGCCGCGGCTCAGCCTCCGGAGCTGCGAGTTCTTTGACACCAATAACCTCTGTCTTTGTGCTCCGGGGCTCGGCGGCCGCTCCCGCTCCCTCCCAGGCTGGCACAGCCCGCTCCCCCCGGCCTCGAGCAGCCCAGCTTCAGAGGCTCGCTGGAGCTCAGCCCCCGGAGCTGGGCCCCGGGGGAGCGGGTGCGGGGGGACCCCCAGCTCCCGTTCCTATGGCGACCGAAGATGCCGATGTCGCAGCCCGAGGCGGTACCTTTGGTACTCACGGATCAAACTGCAGGGCAAGCGGTGCCGAGGAGGGGACACGGAGTGCAGGGGAATGCCATGACTTGAATTAAGAGCAGAAGAGCCGGCGGCTCCCCTCGGAGTAGGGCAGGAGGAGGCCGAACTTCTCCTGGGTGGATTAAAACTCAAAATTTTTAATTTTCCCCCCTGTCCTTGGCCTCTCCCAAGCTTCGGGAAGCACATAGCCGGTGAGGACAGCGGGCTGGGATCACCAGTGTGGGCTGCAGGGCACCAATCCGATGGATGTTGTCCCCTGTTGTGCTCACCAGGGGAGCCAGAGGTCAGGAGAATCCTGACAGGCTCCAAATTTCTGCCCCTCAGTGTCCCCTCCAGTGGCTCAGGGAACACTTTCATCCCCTCCATGTCCCCATTGGTGTGGGACAGAGCCCAGGAAGGGCAGGGAGAGGGCGAGCAAAGCCCAGCTCTTCCCTGGAGGAGCAGCAGAAGCTGGGGGGACCCTCAGCATCCAGCTGCCTTCACAACAGCAAGGACCAGGAATGTGAAAGGGAAAAAGTGACTTCTCCCTGGTTTTGTGTCTTCTCACAGCCTCTTTTCTTCTCTTTTCCATCACCCTCCTTCCTCGCTGCTCTTTCCGCTCCGGAGCACTCAGTGCTTTGCTGGGGCATTAAGAGGCGGCAGCTCAAACTGTTTAGCGAAGCATTAAAGGGGCATGAAAACACTCACATCACGGGAGCTGAGAGCCCCGGAGCATCCTCGGGAAAAAAGCACCTCCCAGTTCTGGGAAATAAGACATATTTCTGTGCTCACAGCACCAGACAAAACCCATCTCCCAGCTCTTGCCAGCCCCGTTGTCAGCCTGGCCATCCAACATTCCTCTGCTCCTAAAGTCAATCCCTCTCCATTCCCATCCAGGTCACTTGGGCTGGAGCAGCTGGGCCACCACTCTCCCAAGCCACCATCTGCTACCATCCAGTCACCCACCAGCCCCCCAGGATACCTCAGACATGCCCAAACCCCAGGATTTGCATGATTTAGACACGTTAAAACCATCACAGCTTGAGCACATGAAAAGGAGCCAATTCTTCACTCCCTCCTTCCCATATCCAGCAGAAACTTGCAAACACCCCAGAGCTAAAAAGGGATTTCCCCCCTTTTAAGGGGTTCAGAACCCATTGGGCACACACAGAGCTCAGGTGTCCCCTGTGCACCATCCCAGGCCCTGAATGCAGCACCTGGGAAAATCAGGAAAAATCTGGAAATCAGAAACCTGACTGTTCCATGGAGGGGAAAAAGTTGCTCCACATGAGACCTTCAGCAGCTGGCCGAGAGTTTTTCCTTCTTCCTTTAACCAGCCACAGGGAAACTGGATTCCTTGGGAGAGGCTGCTGTCCTTGTCCCAACACCTGGAGCTGGAAGCGATTCCTGAGCCCCATCACCCAGCCCTGTTCCCTGTGGGAACTGCGAGGAACATCATGAAGCATCACAGCAGGAACGAGAGGATTTGGGTCTCCCTCTGAGAGACTGCTGTCCCTTCCCAAGCTCAGAAATCAGTCCCGGAGCTCCCACTCCCACTACTGCAATGGTCCAGGGTGTCCCAAGCATCCCCAAATGGGGCATCCCTCAACTCCCAGGATTCCAGACAAGAAATGGGATAAGCTGGAGAAGCTTGGGGAAGCACCATTCCCTGTGAACACAGAGTTGGAGGAACCAAACAGATGCCCTGGCTCGGGCACAGGACCTGGATGCGCTGGTTGGTGCTCCCAGCTCAGAGAGGGTTTGACACAGGCTGTGCTCCAGCCATAGCTCTGAGAGAGCTGGACCAGCTCTCCCATTCCAGCAGGATGAGGCATGACTGGCGCTGCTCCTAGATCCATCTCCCCCTTTCCTTCTTGTCATGGATTTGAATCTCCTTTGGGCAGCTCATTTCCAGCACAGAAAGGGCTCTGTTGGGGTCTCCTCCCTCCAAGGGCTCCGTTCAGGTTCCCCCCACCAAGGGCTCCATGCGGGGTCCCCCCTTCTTTCCCCAGCAATTGTTATGTTAAAATCCCCAGGACATGTTTCTGCAAAGAATTAAAGGAGGGTGAGGAGGGGATTGTTTTCATCAGTGTCTCACCGAGTCTCTGACCTTGAGCGTGAATAAAAACAAGAAAAAAGGAACTTTATGCAAATCTCCCGCACTCGGCACAAGGGGGAAAATAATAACGGAAAATGGAGATTAGGAATGCAAATCGACTTAATGAAGAGGCAGGGGCTGGGCAGGAGCTTGTTTTGCTCTTGTAGAGACGACTCACCCCGTCTGGTCCTGCTGCACCCCAGGTCTGATCGTTACAAATTGTATCACGGTGGGGAAAGAGAAGCACAGGAAAGGTTTAATTCCCTAACCATGGAATTGTTCATCTCCCCTGCCCATGGCTGCTCCTTCCAAAGGCCTCTCACACCTCCCTTGAGTCAACTCCCAGCTATTCACTACCCAAAACTGACCCACTATCCTGCAGATCCCACGGTGGGTCCCAGTCTCAGGTCCCCAGTCCCACATTATGGGGGTGCAGCTGCTTCCAGGGGTCCGAGAGGACGCTGCGTCCCTGCTGCTGGAGCCACACGCCAAAGCGTCACCCCAGATGGGTCTGGCACTGTGGGACCCCCCCCGTTCTCCACCAGCCCTTTCACAAGGCTCAGCCTCAGCACTTGGATTATTTTCCTCTCCTTTTCCATTCCCTCACCAGCCTTCTCAGCCCAGGCTGCTGCACTGGGGCATGGGAATGGCTCCCGCATCTCCAAGGAGTGGCCGTGGAACTGCTCCTGGTCCTGGCAGGGATCTCCAACACACCCCACAGTGAAGGTGTGACCAGCCACAGCCTGGACACGGGATCACAAGGAACAGCAGGAGGCCACTGGCACCTTTTGAGAGGGGATTTGTTCACACATAGAGGAATTGGGATGGAAATGGCTCAGGGTGGCCCTCAGCAACACATTTCCCAGGTTGTGGAACGTAATTGCCTCTTCCCACTCAAAACACACCTCAGAATCACAGGATTACAGAATATCCCGAGTTGGAAGGGATCCACAGGGATCATAATGTCCATCTCCCAGCCCTCCACAGGACAACCCCAAAATCCCACCTTTGCCAGGGCACAATGCTCCTCTAAAGCTCTGCTTTACAAAATCCTGAGCTCAAAGCCCACATTCACCATGAGCAGCCACTGCTGTGCTGGAAGGTGCTGAACACCCAGATCCCCCTGGGAAGACGATCCCAAAGCTGCTGTTGTAGTCTGTCACTGCTGGATCACATGCCTCCAGGTGATGCTTCCTTACTGGAAGTTTGGAATGGTTTTCCTTTCTTCTACAAAAGAACAATCAAGGTCAGTTCTATTTAAATGAGCCTTGCACTGGCCTGAAGATGAAATCAGACCCTAATCCCATTCCAAATTATGGTGGGATCACCAGGAATTGCCTGGGCTGGCTGAAATCCAGGAAGGATTAATTCCTGAGCTGTCAGAGCCCCCAGTATCCCACTCACCCTGGTCACACTCCTCTTGGCAACCAGAACAAATCACACAGACCCGAGGCTGCCCTCAGGACACATTTAAACCTCGGCCTAAAGGTGCTGAAAAATTCTGGGAGTGTTTAAAACCCAGCGAAGCCCCAGGGGCAGCGACCTCACCAAGGCCTGGAAACCATTCCTGGGCTCGGGTCGCGCTTCTCCGCCAACGCCAGGGCTGGTGATGCTTCCACCCCACAAACACCCCCCTTCCCTCCCTCCCAAACAACATCCACGGGAGAGTTTGGCTGGGAACGCAGCGCTTTAATCTCCTGGAAGCCTTTGACAACCTGTCTCGTCCTGGCTTTTAGCTGCGTGAGAGCTGCTCGTTAATGGAGCATTAACCTTGGAGAGCTGCTGCAATTACTCCAACACTAATTCTGACAGTTTTTGGTGTATCTGTTTGTTCTTTTGACAGGCAAAAGGAATTTCTTTTTAAAAGCTGTTTGATACATTTGAGACCTTCTGTCCACATTTCCCTTTTTTTTTTTCCTGCTAGAGATGGGAAGGCGGGGGGACGTGTGGAAGGGGAGATGCCGCCTTCCCGTGACACCTCCTTCAGGCACCAGTCGGGATATTTCCCCCCTCCCAGGCCCTTCCTACCCCTGCTTTAAGTCACAGAAGCGTTTGGTCTCTCCTGACCTCATTAGGGTAATTAGGAAACCTTTTGAAGCTGGGAAAATGGCTCTGAGCGCTGGCAAAGGAGGAAAGCAAAGAGGCTCTGAAGGAGCACAAGGATGGAGAAAGCGGGAGAAAAACATCTTCAGCGGCGAGGAGGTGACCTGCAGCTCTGCTCCCCTGGAAAACTCCTTAAATTGCCTCTTTTAAGAGCATGGAAATCCAAGTCCTGGTTATCCCATAAGACCTGGGCAGCCAGGGAGCAGGGAAGGAAAACGGTGGTGGGGCAGGTGTGGGCTGAGCTGAGGATTCCACTCCCATCTCTGATCCATCACCACTTCCCTGGGTGCCCTTTGGCAAATCAGCTCTTGCTGTGCCTTAATCCTTCCTTCATTTGAAAAAAAAACATTCCCTACATGTTATTTTCTATGTGGGAAACACAGGTTTTGGAGGGAAAGGGCTCCCTCTGACTGTGCAGCTCCCAGGAAAAACAGGCTGCTCCTGGCAATCATCCACCCTGGAAGTGGTGCCAACCAACACCTTGATCTGAAGTCTGATAAAGCCACAGCCCACCTCAGATGGAGGCAGAAGGTGATTTTGGTTGAACTCAGCTGCTTTCCAAACCCACCTGAGCCACCAGGTAACTCCTGGGTGACAGGAGTGGGAGCCTTCCTAAGAACACTCAGCCTTCTCTTCCTCTAATAAATGTGGGAAGCATTTTCCCTGAGCTTATCCAAGCCAGTTGAGAAGCCCAAATGATGACTGTGGCGAAGCTAAAGTTATCACAGGGATAAAACCTCCAGTTCTAAAGGAAAAATGTGCTATCACAGCCCTTTGCTACCAATCACAAAGGGCACAAACCCGATGCCTCTCTGTGTTCTGCAGAAAGAGGAGTTTGATGTGAGAGAAAAGCGGATTAAAATAACACTGGCAAGAAAAAGGATCAAAATACACCAACACACCCCGGCACGAGCGAGTCCGAGGCGCCGCGCCCGAGGTCCCGCTGTGCCTCCGGCGCACACGGAGATGGAAGCGCTGCCACGATCCTGCTCGGCTGCTTTGAGGGTTACATCCCCTCTGTTACATCCCCTCTGTACCATGAGGCCCCCCAGCCATCCTTCCCTCCGTCCCTCCAGGAGAACATCCCATCAGGAGCTGCTCCTCCAGGGTGTCCTCAGCAAGCAGAGCCAGCTCCGTGCTGCCAGCCTGGGTTTCAGAAATGTCATTGAACACTGGAATGGTTTGGGTGGGAAGGGAACTTAAAAATCATTCAGTTCCAGTCCCTTGGACAGGGACACCTTCCACTATCCCAGGTTGCTCCAAGCCCTGTCCAGCCTGGCCTTGAAGATTTCCAGGGACGGGGCAGCCACTGCTTCTCTGGGCAACCTGTGCCAGAGCCTCTCCATCTCATGGAGAAGAAGTTCCTCCTTTTATCCAGCCTAAATCAGCATTTTCTGGTTTAAAACCATCACTCCTTGTCCTACTGCAACAGGCCCTGCTATACATCAACTGGAACTGGACTTGATGGTCCTTGGGATGTCCTGGAGAGACATCTGGGCGTTGCAGGGAGAGCAGCACTGTGGCCCCCTCAAAGCCTCAATCCCCTCAGCTGCTGCTCATGGCATTAATGCCCATCAGTTTTTCCCTGTCAGGAACAGCCTTTCCAGCAGTTCTGCAGAAGCGGGGGTGGTTGGGCTCAGCTCGGGCTGAACAATGAAATAATTGGGATTATTTTAAGTACATGAGGTTTTATTCTTTTAAAGATTGAGAGTAATTAACCACCTGAACACAACAGCAGCGTAGTGGGGCAGAGTGCATGCTCCAGGGAGGGGCTGGAGCCTCTCCAGGGAAACCTTCTGCCTTCACCTCACACAGAGCAGGACAAACCTCCCGGTACACTGCAAGGGCTGAGCATAACCCTGGAATGGGCTCTTCTGTCTGCAAACCTGAAATCTCAACACCCCCATTTCCAGGCTCAGTTGTGTGGCAGATGGAAGCATTTTGAGGATGCCCAGGTGCTGCTAACAGCAGCTCCTGGGGATTCCAGCGTGGCAGGAGGGAATCACACTGGCACTGGGAGACGCTTCCAGTGGGAGAGGGAATGAGGAGGTTGCCCACACACCAATTCAGTGCCATTTCAGTTCCATTTCCCAGCACTGGATGTGACATCACGAACCTCTTCACACCCAGGAACCACAATGACTGGGAATAGGGTGACCACAAAACCCCACCATGGTCTGGATGGGAAGGGAGCTCACAATCCTTGTTCCACTCCTGGTGAGCTGCTCTAACCCATCATCCTCATATTCCCCATATGCCACGTTAATTAAAGCAGCTGGTAATTGTCTGCAAACACCTCTCCATGGGCAGGGGGTCCCCAAGCCCTGCTGAAGCAGGATCTATTCAGATCCACAGCAATCCCACAACCCGTGGAAGTGCCTCCAACAAATCAGACCTAAAATCCCCTTTTTCTGGCAATTCCAGAATGGAAATTCCATCCCCCCCACCAGGTATCCCTGGACATGAGCTTTGGCTTGTGACTTTGATCAAGCATCATGAGAAGCAAACATGGATTGTAACTCCAAGACATCATCTCCAATCTAATTTTTGGGCTGTTTCCCCTCCCGCCCCCACTGCAATCACACGTTCAGGAGCACAGAGCCCCTTTCATGTTTACTTATCCTTAGATTGCAAAAATTGTCATGTGAATTCCTTCTCCAATTAGCTCTGGTACTCAAAAATAAAATATTGTTCCGTTGCCAGCACAGTTCTGATCATTCCTGTCCTTTATACTTTTATTCCCCAGAGTCACTTGAAAAGCGGATGCTCCTTCCTCCTCCCTTGCAAAGCCCCCTTGGAAAAATTTTAAAACAAAAAACAAGCAGCGATTCTAAAGGAAAGGCTTTGGTGGCTGAAGTGCCACTTCCATTCACCTTTCCATGATGGAAGGGAAAAAATAAAGATCAGAAGGAGGATTTAGACAAAAAGCCAACTAAATAAAGGTAATTTCTGATACAGGAAAATCTGCTTGTTGTGTAGAGGCACTTTGTTGAGTGGAACAGAAGAGACATCAGAGACTCTGCAGCAGGTTTTCAAACATTCCCAGCTTCCTTCCCAATGTGCCACCTGATTCCACACCAACCCAGAGACACATTTTGGAATGCCAGTGTCCATGGAATGAAGGTGAGGAAGACCACCCAGCCCCTGCCCACAATGAGCCCCAGAGGGACACGGCCACAGGAGAATTTTGAGTGCAGCTGAAAATATTTATGTTTTGGGAAATTACAAGAGCCATCCAAAGTCACCTCAAAGTACTCAGAGTCACCCAGTGAGTGTATGAGCAATAAATGGGACAAAACTCGTGACACCTTTCCCTGACCACGCTCATCTGCTCACCCATCCAGGGCTTGGCTCCAGTGGGACAACAGGGACAATCCATGACTCAGAGAGCTGCCCATGGAGATAATCGCAGGACAGTTCGGGTTGGAAGGACCTTAAAGCTCATTCATTTCCACCCCCTGCCATGGGCAGGGACACCTTCCACTAGACCAGGTTGTTTCAAACCCCATCCAACCTGGCCTCAGTTAATGTCACCCAAAAAAACCCCAAGGTTCATTTGGTACTGAAGGAATCCAGTGACAAAGAACTCCAACATCCAAGAATGGAGCATCCTTTACCCATTCTGTATTTTCTCTTTTCCCTCCTTGGGGGGCTGGAGCGACTTGGACCATTCTTCTCCCAGTGACCACAAAAACCACACACAGACTGCTGTCACACAAAAAAACACCAAAAAAACCCCAACAAATCCTATAAAACTCCAACTTTAGACACAAACCCTCATTAAAACCAGGGGACAGCGAGCAAGAGAAGAGCTCTGTGTGCCAGCAGTGCTCCCTCCCCGGGCTGTGCCGCAGAGGTGATTTCGCACTCCACGGAGCACGGCGTGAGGAGCTGCAGTAGCAAACAGGCTCTGGAATCAAAAGAGCTCCCTGGCACTCCACCGGCCCCGCAGCTCCCATTCCAGGGAAGGAAATTTGCATCCAAAGCATCAAGAGCACTTTACCTCGAGTTTAAAATAAATTCCGAGCAGATCCATGCCGCCAGCTTGTGTTTGTGACTGGAATCCCAGCCAGCGCCAGCCGGAGCCTGTCCCCATTGAGAGCTCAGGAAGAGGGGATGGCTCAGAGCAGGGAACAGGGATGACGGGAGGACAGCACAGCTGCAGCTGGTCCAGCACCACGGGCCACAGCAATTAGTGCTAATTGGGGTAACAGCCCCCTGAGCCTGAAAAGGAACAAGCACTTGGTTCGCATCCTGTGGCAGCTCCCAGCACCTCACACAGACAGAGCTTGAAAGCACAGAATCATGGAATTTTTTTAGATTGGAAAAGACCCCCAAGACCATGAAGGCCTACCATTACCCCAGCACTGCCAAGGGCACCATTAAACCATGTCCCCAGGTGTCACACCCAGGGGTTTTCTGAACACTTCCAGGGATGGTGACACCACTACTGCCCTGGGCAGCCTCTGCTGGGCTAGACCCCTTCCTTTTGGGGAAGGAATTTTCCCTCACACCCAGTGTAACCGGACAGGGTGATGCTGTCCTACCCATGCTGCTGCACGGGGAACGCTCTCTGTTAGTTCATTAGCACTGCAGTTAATTTGGCCTAGGAAAGGCAGGGTGCCCCCAGGGTGCTGCTGTGCCAGGGCTAGGTGTTCATGTTTGTGCTGGAGCCAGTGGCATCACTCCATCAAACCAGGGCATCCCAAAACCTTCTCAGGCCCAGAATTGTAAAAATCTTTCCCAAGCAAGTCCCAACAGGGCCAGGTGGAACCTGGCTCAAGTGGAGCCCGAGCAAGACCCTCCCCTGCTCCTGAGAGAGAACACCCAACAGCTCCCCAGGAGCCACCCCAAAACCTGCTGCTCCTCCACCACGACGCCAAGAGACACAACCCCCAAAAGGCACTTCCAGCTTATCCCAGACAGCTGCTGGAGGAAGCAGATTTGCCTTTCAAGGCACCAGGATTTATTTGCAGCTTCCCCAGGTGCCCCGGCAGCTGCAAGTCTGGTCTGTGAGTGCCACCTACAGGGATCCCCTGTGCCCCAGCTCCTGGTGTGCCCCGACCCCGCTGCCCCCGAACCCCACCGGTAACGAGGGTAAACAAAAGCCTCTTCGCTCCTCAGCTGCTCCGGGACATGAGCAGCCAGGACACGGGGACACGGGCAGGGTGGCAGAGGGGGACAGGGGTAACGTGGCTTCTGTTTTCTCAGCGCCACTGATCCACACAACCGGATGAGAAGCAGATGTGAGTCAGGGAACGCCCTTGGTTTTGTTCTGGAACTAATTCCTTGCAGGGAGGAGTCGGGACATTCCCATGTCAGCCCGGAGGAGACCCAGGGGAGACTGCCGAGGGGCAGCTCCGATCTCTGCTCTCTGGGTCAAGGGGCAGGAGCTGAGGGAATGGACGGAGCTGCGTCAGGAGAGGTTTAGGGTTGGATACTAGGAAAAGGTTCTTCCCCCCGACGGTGCTGGGACACCCTCTGATCCGAATAATTTAACACTAAAGAAACGCTCCACTCCTGTGAGGTGAGAAAACTTGAGAATTGCAAACCCCACCTGCCCAACAAGAGGAGAGCCTAAGGAATGCTCAGGTTCATCACTGCAGGTAAAGGAAGGATGAGGGATGTGTTGGTCAAACACTGAGCACGGCAGTGGATTGGGACAGTCAGGCTCATCTGGTTTCAACAGCACAAGGAACAACTTTCCAGAGGGAGTAAAAGAGCAGGGAATTACCACCACATGCAGCTCTCCAGGATGAAGAGAGATCCCTGACCATGGATCACAGAGCTCCCCAGGGAAGCTGCAGCCGGGTAGACCCATCCCAGCAATTCCCACATGGAACCTCTGCCTGCTCCCATCTGCAGCAGCTACAACAAGCAGAGAACACCCAAAATAGGTGTGAAATGATCCAAACGACAGGAAAACAGGGCACATCCAAGCACTGTGTGCACACGGCAATGTTATTAAAAATATATATATATATATGTATGTATTTTAAAATCCTTTGTGCACATGTGAGACAGAGCTGCCACGGTAGTGGGATTTCTCCAGGAAACCTCACCTGTCCTGAACAGACAAACGTGGCCGCTCGCACTGTGGACGACAGCACTCCCTCTGCTGCCTCGGGAAATCCTGCAGCAGCTGCCAGCCCCCAGCCTCTCCCTGATCGGCACATCCCCATCTCTTCTCCAAGTGTCATCGGTGCCCTCCGATCCACGAGGGATTTGCAAGCCAAAGGAAAGGAGCCAAAGACATTCCAAAGACAATCTAATTATTCACCCTAAAGGTGCCACAGGGACCCTCCCTGCCCGCAGGGCAAACCCCTCGGGTTCTCCAAACAAAGGCACTACCAGGTTGGGGGGGAAGCGGGATTTAAGGATGTGCTGCCAGTTTCCAAGGAAAGGCCATAGACAGAAGCACTTGGCGAGCAGCTTTCACTGATTTAGCAGCAGATCCACCGAACAATCACCTCCTGACACATTCACCTTTGGTCCTACACAATCAGATCCCAAACATCCACATAACCATGGGCTGCAGGAAAGATGCTGGCTGAGTACCAGCCAAGGGAATGAAACTCCAGAGTCCTTGACAGGAGATAACTCAGTCAGGGCTGCCCTGAATCACGGTGAAGAGGGGTCGGGGTGCCCCTTTTCCAGTCATCAGCTACTCCAAGACATTCCCTGGCTCTTCCTCAGGTATCACAAAATCCAGAGCTTGGCAGATGTCACATGTGTCCCTGGAGTCACACGGTGTCCCTGGTGAATTCACAGCTGGGGCTGGGCAGAGTCCAGGCATTCCCAGCCCTTTTGGAGAAATATTCTTTGGGTTGTGGCCCCTTTCATTCACAAACACGTCTGCAATCCCGTGAATGACCTGGATTATCCCAGTAACTGCCAACCCAGAAAAATTAAACTCGTTTAACTCATTCCCAAAGCTGCTCTGTCTGAACTATCACCCTCCCACCCCCATTTGTGTAACAGACCAGAGCTCTTGCAGCTCCTCCCAGAAGATGATTACAGAGACACTTCCCAAAGAAGTAACCTGATATTGCATGAAGGAAGAGGATCAGCCTGCAGAAGGAATCTGATGTTTCCAGGGCAAGGAGAGAGGGATATGAGGCACAGAGGCAGCTCTCGAGCTCAGATTTCAGGTGCTGAAAATCATCCAGGAGCATCTCCCTTACTTCAGCCTTTCCCCGTGCAACCAACAGCTCCCATCCTTCCCCAGAAATGTCCCCAAGAATGCACATGAAGAAAACAGGTTTGGTCCCCTCTCCCCTGCCCCAGCTATGGAAGGGCTCAAACTGTTAGTTAAGTCACTGTAAGCAGATATAAAACTTGAGTACTGGAGATTCCACTGGGACTGGACTCTCCATCATTCCAGGCAGCCAGCGCCGCTGGTCCTGAGTCATCTGAAAAAAAAGGAGACACCCAAAATCAGGGGGAGCTGAGGTGACATTCCCTCCTCATCTTTAAACAACCTGCCCAGAAATCAAACTTGTGGGACATGAACACAACGCTAGGAAAACAGGAATGCATATCCTGATGGGACTGGGAGTTTGAACTGTGATATGAGTTGGATGCAATTGCTAAGCTGAAGGAAAAAAACCAGGAATTTTTGTTTCCCTGTCTAACACAAGGAGGCCCAGACTGGGCACAGGGGCTGCCTCTCCCAACAGCTCTATGACCCCACAGCAGTGTCCAAATAACCCTGTCAGTGAGACTTCCGCGGGCCAGAAAATGAGGAAAAGTGAGATAAATCCGTGTGCCAACACAGAGACCACACACAGGCATTTTAATTTATGCAGATCTGGTTGTAGGAGCTGTGCCAGAGCTCCCACAGCTTTGGG
Source organism: Irena cyanogastra (assembly GCA_013397155.1). Classification (NCBI taxonomy): domain Eukaryota; kingdom Metazoa; phylum Chordata; class Aves; order Passeriformes; family Irenidae; genus Irena; species Irena cyanogastra. The sequence goes on from VWZV01002558.1 coordinate 71,196, forward strand.
AAAGGAGCCTCGGCCCCTTGTGAGGAAAAGAGCAACACAAAAAATACACAAAACGCTCCCTCACCGCCTCAGGTTCCGTGTTTCAAACACGGTGTCCTCGTCACTGTCGAGGGAGCCCAGCTCGATGTTCTCGTCCTGGCTCGACAGCAGCCCATACTTCTTCCTCTGGGGCTTCTTCAACCTGAAATGAGTTTTGGGCTCGTTTCTGGGGCCCTCGGACCTGGGGCTGAGGGACAGGGAGAGCACAGTGAGTGAGCTGCTGTCCCCACCCAGCGGGTGGTTTAGCGCTAATTACCTCGGGTAATTAACAGTGCTGGGGATTTACAGCAACGTTTTGGACTCCCTGCCAAAGCGATGCACGGGGAAGCAGAGCCCTGGCTATGAGAGGGAGGGAGGGTGGGAGATTCAGGAAAAATGGGCACAAACCCAGAGATTAGGAGCGGGATTGGGGCAGGCAAGGGACAGGGGACACCGTAACCGGCTTCGGGGGCACCCAGACCAAGATCGAGACTGGCAGGGGCACAGCCATGGAGGACAGGGATCGGGACAACCGGGACAAGTAAGGACACTGCTGCAAGCAAGGGGGACCGGGTCCAGCCCCGGGACAATCAGGGTGACATCCCCGACCAGGATGAACCAGGACAAGCAGGGTAGATCCCTGAGCCGGAGAACCCTGGAAACGGGACCAGCTGGGACACAGCCCGGGACAACGGGAACACGAACTAGGACCAGCAGGGACACAGCCCCGGGACAGGGGACACCAGGATGGGGACCAGATCAGGAGCGGGACCAGCAGAACACGAATACAACCCCGGTCGGGTGCCCGTTTCCCCCTTGCACTCACCGGAACGCCCGCAGCATGAAGTAGAGCGCGGCCAGCGCCGACAGAGCGCTCAGCACATAAACCGCGCGCCTCAGCACCGGCAGCCCCGACCCCACCGACAGCCTCGGCCCGGACTCGTGCTCCGATCCCGACTGTGTCTCGTTCCGTGTGGCCGCCCGCGGCGGTTCCGTGCTGTTCCCCGGGCTGGGGGCGGCGNACTGTGCGCGCGGCGCAGGCCCCGCCCGGGCCCCGCGGAGCCGCTCGCGGGTTCCGGGGCTGCGCCGTTCCGGGCCGGCCGTGAGCCGCTTACAGAGCCGCTGCCGACATTTTGCCCTCAGGATTGTTGTTGTGCCCTCACGGGCTGCGCCCACCTCGGCGGGGCCGCCATTTCTCCCTCACTGCAACACTTCGTCAGTCACAGACGCCATTTTCCGCTCAGGGTCTTCCTTCCTCTCTGAGGGCTGCCATTGCCCTTTGAGGACTCTTATTCCTCCCTCAGAGCCGCCATTTCCCCCTCAGGGTAGTCCTTCCTCCCTCAAGGCCACCATTTCCCCCTGAGGGTCATCATTTCTCCCTCAGCGTCGCCTCTTCCCCCTCATAGCAGGACCTTCTCCGCCAGAGCCGCCATTTCCCCCTCAGAGTGCTCCTTCTCCGTTCAGGGCGGCCATTCCCGCCCCACGGTGAACACAGCTGGAAACAGGAGCATTTTGAGCATTTTAAGAATTTCTATCCCCCACCTTTTCCCTCAGCTGGACACTTCCGGCTGACCGGGCTCCGTCACCGCCCTTCAGCCCTGCTCCACTTCCCCATTTTTCCTTAGGAAACTGCTCAAGCTGCCTGGACACACAGGGCTTACTTTAAAAAAAGGGCATCTTGGCTAAAACTGGGTCACCTGAGCTCACGTCAGACCCACGGCACCCGAACACCTTCCCGATTACGCCACTGGATTCCACATCCAGCCCTTGGATCCAGCGATTCCCTCACCCATCCCAGCAAGACATCATTAACTCAATGCCATAATTAGCAATGCCAAAAATAACAGCACCTTCAACCAGGCTATTTTTGCACCTGTTCATTACTTCTGCCTGCGTCTAAGCATCTTATTTGGGAAGGTCTTGCAAAGCATTATTTTAAGTATTTTCAGCCTGATTTAAGCCTCACCTGACTGCATTTTTATCAGCAAAGACTTCACATGCTTTTCAACCTTCATTATATTTAATATCCTCCTGCATTAACATGCAAAAATCCCCACTGGTGAACTGCTCAGTACAACCCCCAGAAGTGTGTCATGGCTGATTGCTTTTTTTTTTTTTTTAATGCTGTTCACTTAGATAATTTGAAAAAGGTTAAAGGAGGAAAAGTAGGTTTTGTGAAGTGAGCTCAATAATCCCCTCCTGCAGGCAGGAATGTCTGGAGACTCTTATCAGTGGAAAATGCAGAATTGATGGCTCTTGGGCAGCAAGTCCTCAGGGCTCCTGAATGAGCCAATCACCCAATTCTGAGTTTATCAGTTCACAAAAATGGGGAGAAAAGGGCAGGATGAAGCAATCAACTCTTCTCTAACAAAAAAAAAAAACAAAAAACAAAAAACAAAAAAAAGCAGGAGCAGCTGACATCATCAAAAACTCACTGCTGTCATCCTGCAATCTTCTGCCAGAAACACATTCAGTGTGTCAGCCTCTCCCAACATTATTATATTAATCTTCCTCATTACTGAGCTGCCACATTTTTGAGGTTTAACCCACAAGAAGACCTCATTTTCCATGAGGATCGCACATCAATCTGCTTGGAGCAGAGTGTGTCCACCTCCAAGCTTGCTCTATGCTCTGAACTGGGCTGTGCACCAGATAAACACTTTTGCCAAAAATATTCTATTTCCCACAAAAAGTACCACAGAGATTTTTTTCCACATTTCAGTGTTTTATTCTGTCTTGATTGATTTGGTTCATGTAAAAATGAGCAACACCACTGCTCTGAGCTCTTCATCTCCCCACTCCAGTGTCTGTCCTTCTGTCTTCTCTTGACGTCTCTCAGTGCTGAAACAAAATGGAGACAAGAGAATTGCAAGGTGGATAAAGACACAGGAGTGGAACAGGGTCACTGCACCACTTAAGAACTCAGGGCTACGAACAGGGACACAACCAAAGAAAACAAAACCTCAGGAAAGGGATGTTACCTGGATGGCAAACTTGCTCCAGCATCCCTGGAACGCAGTTCTGGTCGCTCAGGATCTGCTGGGTCTCCGAGGCGTGTGCCGGGTCCCTTCAGCCTGCTAAAGCAGAGAGGCATTAACAGGAGCCCAGGGCAGAGGCTGCTCTCGCCCCCAACCTCCCCACACAGCTCACAGTGCACGAGGGTCTCACAAGCCATCGCTGAACCCATCACACCACAAAGCACAGTCTGGGAAAACTGTTCCAGGCCGGCTGCTGCCCGTGCTCAGCCAGCCCATGGATTGGATCCCCTAAGCAGAGAGTTAACACTTGGACATGGCTGCTTAGGAAGTGTGGGCCATGGGAAAAAGTTAATGGCAACAAGTAGGATGGCAAAGAAAGCTACAATTAAAGTGAGCAACTTAATGAAGTCTAGAAGAGTCTCAATAGATGAACACATATCGAGTCAGGGAGTTCGTTCCAATCTTGCTTCCGTACCTACAGCAAGACACGGCTGCATGCCCAACTCTGATCTGTGGAACTCAAGGTGTGCCACAAGCCAAAGGTTGCATACGGCATGGGTTAACGTTTTTCCAGCAGCTGACCAAAATTGTCAAAAGGAGTATTTCACAGGTACATTAGACTTTCAAATGAGCTCTCAACAAGAGGAAGGATGCGGACATGAGCAAAAGGAGTTACCTCGAATTACAGGACTATTTCCACATATGAACTAGCCAAGAGAGCAGCTCTCGTCTCAGAGGTTTCTGTTGGAGGCACAACACTTCTTTTCTCCAAGGACACTGCAGTTTCCATTTGCTAGCAAAGAATTCTTAGAACTTGTAAGCAATGACACAGCTAAGCTAAGCCCGGCATTCCCCTACATCGCACACGCGCTCGGCACGCAGGGAACAGCCCAGGGACTACAGCACTTGGCTCTTCTCTACAGCTTCCCAGTGTAGGCTACAGCAGCTTTGGAGGAAATATCCATTATCCTTCCTAACATTCCGATTGCACTTTGCTCCTAGCACGCCCTCAGGTTTGTACTTCCAGCCTCTACAGACACGCTTTGACTACTTATGTGAAATTTCTTGGCCAATTCAGATGTCAAGACCGATTTTAGGATTTAAATTCCAGCGCCTGGGCAATCATCTGGCTGGCTCTGCCACTGTCCCTAATCTCCTCTCGCTCCCAAGACTGTCCTTCATCTCCAAGGGTTGTGTTGTGCAATGAAATGTAAATGTCAGGAGCAGAGTTCATTTCAGACGGTCTTTTAATAGGCTTCGTAAAGCCAAAGAAAACTGTATACAGGAATCCTTTACCACTTCAAATACAACAGCAATGGAATATGCATATTTCTTCCAGTAAAAAAGGACAATATAAATAAACATTTTCAAGAACCTCTTTATGGTAAGTTTGCAAGTCTAGTTCTGGGTCATTTACATCATTACAACAGTAAAAATACCGTTATGCAGGTTGAACATACAAGCACGTTTCTCTTTAGATATATCAAGGTGGTTTGCCTTCCAACGGAACCCAGGCTGCATTCCTACCTTGCTACACTAAAGGAATGTTACAAAAGACGAAGGTAATGCACTTGAAAAAAAAAAGAAGAAAAAAAAAAGTCCACAGCTTGTTCAGCTTCCAGTGAACATTGGTACACGGTCCTTGCTAGCTCAAAAGAAACTGAATTGGGGCCCCAACTTTAAAAAAAAAAACAAAAACAAACACCTTGGCTCATTCATGGAGGATAAAATAAAATCTGAAGTGCTTTCAAAAAAGATTAAAAGTACTTGAAAGCAGAGCTTTCTCCAAGACAGTCTAATCAGACAGTCTCGTCTCAGAAGCTGCCAGGCTGTGTATGACAAGATCAGAACTGATAATACTACAAAAGTGAAAATACAAGTAGATGTACTACACAATAACCATTTCAGCGAAGCTCCAAAAATCTTTATAAATACAGCCATTGGAAGGACGATCTTGAGTCAGGAAGGATTTTTACTCGTTGTGTGTAGCTGAGGACAAGAAGCAGGCACAATTGTAAAGGCACTGAAGCAAAGACAAGTTCCAGCATTTTACTCCCTTTGCATTATTCCGAGGCTACGGCTACTTGGCTACTGAGATCCCCCACCCGCGGGTCAGCGCTTTAGGGCAGCCGAGTTTGGGCTCCAGGAACACCTTTTTTTAACACTTGCTTTGCCTTAGATCCGAACAACTCCTGCACATGCATTAAATTAGAATCTCCCGGCACCACCACGTCCACAGCCTGAGCCTGCCTCAGCTCCAGGCTCAGGCTCAGCAGGTTCAGAGCTCCTACAGCACACGGACTCAGCGCTCCCGGTCGAAGCGGGACTTACCGTAACTGTCGTAGCTGTCTCTGTAGGAGCCTCCTGAGTTCCTGTCTCCATAGCCACCTTGACTCCTACAGGACAAACGGCACTTGATTTACAGCTGCTCAACTCCTTCTCTGCTGGTTTGAGCTCCACCACAGCTTCCCCACGATCCTTGGTGCTGACAGAGCCCTTACCTGCTATTATAGTAGTCTCTGGAGCCGTTATAGCCTCCGCTTCTGGAATCGAATCTGCTGCCGCCATAGCCTCTGTCTCCACCTCCTTGGAAATACATGGAAAGCAGGTTTTTTTAACCGTTCTGACAAGTGACACCCCTCCATCCAGGCATTACGACTGACCCCCCACACACTCACCTCTGGAGAAGCCACGGCCCCGGCCTCGGCCCCCACGGAAGAAGCCCCGGCCCCCCGAGGATCCCCCTCTGTAGCCACGGGATCTGTTCTCGGAGGATTTCCCAGCCTGGTCGACTCGGATCTGACGCCCGTCTACAGACTAAAACACAACCACAGTTAGCTAAATTGCAATATTTAAATAGCAAGCACATGTAGAATGAGTTGCACACCTTCACAGTTGGCTGAGCAGTGCCAGGACTTGCTGCTCCTCATGAAATATACATGTATTTCATGCCACAATTAAACCAAGTAGGCAAAAAACAAATACATTAATTGTATTTATAAGAATGTCTATAAAGTCACTATCTCAGTCATCTAGATTCCATAATGGGACTTTTATCAATTTGTATTTCTAATATATATATGTATGCTCTTCTACATATTAATTCATACAGCCAGGTTTTTTACATCCATATTGTTTCAAGTAAGACACTAGCATTTATCTGTTTTTTCACACAGCCTGAACAGCAGCACACCCAGTTCTCTTCCTCCATTATGGGAAACAATCAACTCCAGAGCCTCCTCACCTTTCCATTCATGGCCATCATTGCGTCTTTTGCATCATCAATATTTTCAAAAGTAACAAAGCCAAAACCTCTGGATCTCTGAGTTTCTCTGTCTTTCACCACCACGACTGTGAAAAGGAGAGACAGGAAATAAAAACCCATTAGCACCTGGCAAATTTAACAAACTAAGGGAAACTATCCCATCGTGGTTCTGCAGTCTCACCTTCAGAAATCTGTCCGTATTTAGAGAAGACTTGCTCCAATGACTGCTCATTGGTGTCGAAACTGAGCCCGCCAACAAAGAGCTTTCCCTCATCTGATGCCATTCTGACCTGCCAAACCAACAGAACCCAGTCAACGACCCAAAAAACCCACATAATCCCTGCGACGTCTAAAACATTACATCCTTTTAACACCACTTATAACAACACCAATGTAATCTCACACTCCTGGACGCCTTACGCGTCCCTGAGCCCAGGCCTTATGTGGTCTTCCAGCCTTACAACGGGTCTCTCCCCGGGTTGGGCAGGAGCGAGGGCCCACCCGGGGCTGCGCGAGGCTCAGGGCCAGCAGCAGGGGAGCAGCATTGGGGCCGAGCCTCAGCAGAGCCCGCGGCCGGGTCGGGTCCCGCCAACTCCCGGTGGGACCCCCGGTCCCGGCACCCAGCCATCCGTGCCCANCACGGCCAAGGCCCGTCGCCATTTTGTTTCCGCGCACGCCTTTCCACCCGCCGCGGCCCTTTCCCCCATACAGCCCAGACCGGCCCGCTCCGCCGCGCCCCCCGTGCCCGCAGAGGGCACCGATCGGCGGGGTGGGGGCCGCGGCCCCGGCCCCCCC
>VWZV01002558.1:90783-105066 GCA_013397155.1 Irena cyanogastra
GGGGGGGGGGGGGGGGGGCGGTTGCCACGGTAACGGAGCTCCCCGCGCTCCGGGATGAATGGGCCGGGAGCGCGCGCGATCTATGAATGAACGAGCGGGGCCGACAGCGCGGAAAGCCCGGGACGGATCAAGGAGCACGGAGCGGAGCCTGGGGCCAAGCCCCGGCTCCCGGCCGGGACCGCCGATCCCCTGGAAGCCCCCACCCGCCCGAACCCCTCCGATCTGCGACCTGAGCTGTGCCGGGAACTGGGGCTGGAACTCGCGGAGTACCTGGTGCCGTCCCGCTCCTTGCCTGCGCNGGCAGGATGGGGGAGCGGGGCGGGGGGGCACCGCCTCATCTTCCCAGCAGGGTCTGGGTCAGCCCTGGGTGTCACCGTCCCCAGGACAGCCCGTTCCCAGCACAGCCCAGGGGTGGGAAGGGGGCATTCCTGGGCTGCCTGGGGGCTGAGTCACCCCCGGCCACCGCGCACACGCAGAGACACGCCATGGCCACACACACGGCGTGTGCATGGAGCAGAACGCACAGGGACACACGCGTGTGCCCGGGTACAGGCAGCGACGTGAGTGTGCAGATCAACGCCGCGCTGCCGCCGCCGTGCCCCTGGGGGGACACACGAGCGGGCACACGCGGTGACATGTGTGGGAACGTGCAGTGACACACACACCTTGGGACACGCAGAGACGCAGCATCCACTCTCATGGACCATGTGCACACAGACACGCACACACACGTACACGCACATGTACACACACATACGGATTTGGGGGCGGTGCAGGCACGTGCCCCTGTCAAACTGCCCCCGCACAAGGGCCGAGCATCCTCCAGCTGCGACCAGCGCACGTGGGGACCTCCCCCGTTCCTGGGCGATGGAGGCCGGGGGCTCGGGGGGGCCCGGCAGTCGGTTGCGGGGGCGTGCGGCCGAGCGTCGCCGGGGCTGCGTCACCGCGCTGACGCACCGTCGCTACCTGTGGGTCCCGCTGCTATAAATAGCCCCGCGCGCGCCCCATCTGCCGCTCGCACGGTGCATTGTGACGGGGGGGAGCACCCCGCTCCGTGCCTCCCGCGCCACCGAGGCCCAGGTGGCCCCATGCCAGCCCCAGAAAATCTGAGCGGTGGCCGGGGGGGCAGCACGGCGGCGGTGGCACTGTGCCACCTGGCAGGGCCTGGGCTGGCAGGACCAGCACGGACGTCACGAGAGCTCCCCGAGGTCCTCGTAAACACGGTGACGCACCGGCGCTGCCCTCTGGCCCCCTGTCCCCATCAGCCCCGTGTTTGCCCTGGCCCCACTGCCCGGGGCTATGGTGTGGGGACGAGACCCCCACGGCACAGGCTGTGGGGTCAGGGTCCCACAGGGGTTAGCCTTCAGCCATGCCAGTGTCACCGGGGCCATTTAAGCACCATCCCCAGTGGATGCCAATGGGGAGCAGAGGGGGGGGACTAAGCTGGTGCCCCCTCCCACAACGCCTCAGCTGAGAGATGCTTTTGAGGGGTTCTCCAAAAGGAGGGGAAAAGGGAAATTTGGGGTCTTTCTTGCTGTCAAGGGCAGGCAGCCAGGCTGGGACGCCCAGTGCGACCAGTACCGGTTCCCGGTGCAGCTCCTGCTGCTGCTCCGTCCCCGCTGCGACCTCGGCCCCGGCGGGTGGGGGTCCGCGGGGATGGGGCGGCGCTCCGTGATGTCACCGCCCATGCACGCCGGGCTCCGCTGGCCGCGGCTGCCGTCCAGGCTGGGGGAGCCGGGGAGGCCCCGGGGTTGGCGAGGACACGGGGGGACCCTCTGCCCCACGATGGCTGGGAGGGGGCCGGGGCCAGGGCAGGAGCGCTGCGGTGCACACAACAGCCACGCGTGTCCGGCTGTGCTGCACCCAGCCCGAGTGTGCTGCAGCCCCTCCTGGAGACCTCCCGAACCCCCAGCAACCTGGGCACGCCGGGGCTGCCCCCGCAGCGGGGCTGTGCTGCACACTTGTGCACGCTGGCTGCGAGCTCTGCATGCACACGCGTGTGCAAGGGCCCGTGGACACGTGTGGGGCAGTGGGAGGCTGTGGGGAGCGCCGTGGGGCCACGGCTGGTGGGCGGGGTGAGACATTCCTTACGGCGCTTGTTATTTCATCTGGTTCGAAGTCAGTTCCTGGAATGTTTTTAATTCCAGGATCCATCCCTGCGCCGGCAGCTCCCGGCCCCCCCCCGTGGCCGCCTCTGCACCCCACACCAGGACTGCCTCCCCACAGCCCAGCCCCACGGCAGCACCGGGGCCCAGTGTGGGGGCTCAGCCTTTCAGGGACCTCTGCACCCCCAGGAACACCCAGAGGGCACCCGTGGGTGTCCCAGCCTTGGCGAGTGCCCCACAGCCTGGTGGTGGGGGGACCGTCTGCAGCCCCACACGGGGGCCTGGGTTCGCCCCCACGCAGGACCCCGCTGCGGCAGACGCCGTGTTCCCAACTCGTGCCAGGGACACGCGGCAGCGCGTCGCCCACCCGGCGTCTGGCACCGCCGCACAGCCCCGTCTCTCGCCCGCAGGCAGCACCGGGCACAGCCGGAAGGATTCCAGGGGGCTGTGGGGCTGGGGCTTCTTGATCTACACCTCACCATGAGGGAGCTGGAGGCGGCCACGGGGGTCCCACGGCCCTGGGGACGCAGGGTCGGCGCACAAGGCGCAGCCACCGCCCTCGGCCGTGGGGTTCACAGGCACACACGGGGTTCACGTGTGTTTGCAGGCTGGGGGGTGCAGGCAGGCCCTGCAGGGAGGCCAGGTGGGTTTGTGGGGTTCAGGGTGCAGCTGGGTGGGTGTGCAAGGGCTGGGCGTGCAAGGCTTGATGTGCAACCCCACGCATGCCTGCGCCAGGGTGTGCCCGGCACGGCGGCACGGCCGGCACCGTGGGTGTGTGCAAGGCCCACGGGTGTGCCGGGAGCCCTGGGAGCCGCGGCAGCTGGGGATGTTTCCTGGCACACCCTCTGCGGCAAGGGCTGGGCAGAGGGACAAGGGGCCGCCTGGTCCAGCTGTCCCCACCCACCGGCCGTGGGTGCATGGACACACCTGCCAGGTGACACCCACACTGCTCCCACAGCAGGCACCACACCACAGGCACAAAGCTGGCGCTGTGGATTGCTCCATACTGGGAGCACTGGGATGAGCACAGCCTGGCGGCAGTGCTGGGTGCTGGGCAGAGCTGCGGGCAGTGGGGAGAGGAGCCAGGATGGGGTGCAGGGGGTGTGAACCACACCGACACCTGGGCTGGGCAGTGCCAGCGGCCCCCCTGTTATCAGCAGCATCTGGGGGCCCTGGGAGCAGCGATGTCACCCTGTGGCGTGGCACAATGCGGCACTCTGTGCCCTGGCTTGTCTCCTGCTGTGCCACAGACCTCCTGTGGGTGCCTGGTCCATCCTGTGCCATGAAGCCGTGCCATGGCTTCGGGGCCAGGCCTGTCCCAGCTCACACCCTGCAGCACCCACTGCTCCCCCAGGACCCCCCAGACCCTGAGCTGAGCCCATGGGAGGCAGCAGCTGTTGGGACCTCCCAAGGATGGACTGGGGGGTCCCCAGGGGAGCACCCACAGTGGGACTGTTTGCGTGTCCTCCCCGTGCGTGGCTGCTGGCACTTGTCCCTGTGTGCACACGCGTGTGTGTCCCCCACGTGCCCTCCCGGCAGCGATTGCCTTACAAGGCCGCCGTGTTGCTCCTGCCGCGGTCGACGGCTCTTCCCGTTGCCAAATTTGGCACGGGCCGGGGGTGTGGGGGGGGCAGGGGCAGTAGCGGGGGGAGCCCGAGGTCTGCTCTACCCGAAATGACGTCAAAGCGGGGTGCGGGGTGCCCAGTGCAGCACAAGTCACCGCAGGAACCTGAGCTGCTTCCGCTCCCTCCCGGCTTCCTCCTGCGCCTGGGAGTTCAGGGTCCGGCCAGGGCCCCCGCAGCCCACACTGGGCCCCCTGGGTGTTCCCCATGGGAAGAGCCGCTCGCTTCCCATCCTGTCTGTGAGGTGCTGAGTGCCACATGGAGCTCTGGATTGTTCTCTGTTCCCAGCCCCGGGGTGGGGGGACAAGGCTGGGACATGGCAGAGGGGACTTGGGCAACCACTCCTGCCCCCTCTCCACATAACAGCTCCACAGCTCCGCACCCAATTAGGATTCACCCTGCCCCAGGTGTGCCTGGAGGTGACAGTGTCACCGTGTCGGTGTCACAGCACAGCTCCGGGGGTGTCCCAGCCCACAGTGTCCCCCCCCAGCAACCAACACCCCGAGCCCCCACAGCCTCCAGCATCCTCCCAGGGATGCTAAGGGCTGCAGGAAGAGAGTTGCATGGGTGAGGTGGTGCTGACACACATCCCCAGGGCTACCCCACCCCATCACCTTCCCCGGGGGAAGTACAGGTGGGGAAACTGAGGCACAGCCACATTCACGGCCACCAAGCCCCCGCCCCGGCCCGCAGCCACCCCGCCGTGACGCAGGAGAGAGGGAGGGAGCTGGCAGGGAGCTGGCATTCATGGCCAGCCCGGCTGGTGCAACCGGCCCAGCTCCTCCAGGCAGTGGCCAGTGGGACGAGACTGGGAGCAGCCAGTCAGATGAGCACCCACATGTTGGGGTCTGGCACCCAGAGAGTGCTGAAAATACCTCAAGGAGACCCCAGACCTGCTCCCCTGCCAGGGAGGATGGGGCAGCTCTGTCACCCGCCTCCTTCCTCCTGCAAGGACACAGATGTGTGAATGCTGAGCAGGTATGTGCACAGGTACAGGGCACCTGTGGCTGTGCTATGTTCCTCTGACACTGATAGGGTGCCCAAGCAGCTCCTGTCTCCCCACACCGACACCGGACACAATTGCATCCAGACTGCCCAAATTTATTTCAAAAATAAAAAATAAAATATTAAAGACCAAAAAAAGCCTTGCTCTTCCCCCCGCCCCCCTTTCCCCAAAACACACACACGCACACAAAAAAAAAAAAAAAAAAAAAAGAGAAAAAAAAAAAAAAGACTTTTACAGACAAAAAACACATCACGTGGGGGCTCTATTTGCACAGATCCTGACAGAAAAAAAATCCAAGTCGGACAAGAAAAAGGATTCTACGGCCTATGAAGACTATGTCAGTATTGGCTCAGTCGGGTCATTAATGTCTATAAATACCGGCCCTGCAGCCGGGACCGAGTTTGGGGTTATTTATTCAGGGTTTTTTTCTTTTTTTTTTCTTTTTTTTTTTTTTTAATTTAAAAAAGAAAAAAATCCAACCACCCAAGTGGCGGGAGGGAAGGAGTCCAGGGACTCGGAAGTTGGGCTCGGCCACGGAGGGAAGGCGCCTTCGCTTCTCCCTCCCCAAACAAAATTAACACCCCCAAAAAACAAAGCCCCCCCACCCCCGTCCCCCCTCCCCAGGCTGCGGCGGTGGGGCCCAGGTACACATGTCCCCCCGCTGCCTGGGGGGGGCCCAGCCCCACAGCTGAGCAATGCTACATATAGAAGGGAAGGAAAACAAACGGCCCCCAAATGGGGGGTACTCCAGCACCTCCGAGAGAGACTTCATCTCCTCCTGCCTGCACCGGGGTGGAGTGGCACAAGGTGGGGCCAGAGCCCACCCGGCTGTGCCCCTTTTCACAGCAAAGCAGCAGCTTCAATACGCCCCAGGGCCCCCTCCCGGGTGCCAGGACCCCTGGCTGGGGAGGCTGCAAGGAGGGTGCAGCTCCTGCTGCTCTTCCCCATCACCCCAAACCCGTGCGAGCAGGGAGATGGGGGGCTCCCCCTAACACGCAGGTCGGCCCACGGCGTCTGGTCGCAGGAGATGGCAAATCTCGAGGAGTCCTGGCCCACGACGCCAGCACTGCCTCCCCACAGCAGGGGCGGCGAGTGGGACCCCCTGGCACAGTCCCCTGGGGCCCTGGCTCTCTATGCTACGACAAACTCAGATTTCATCTCAGCCTTGACCTCCGGCTTCCAGACCGAGTCCTCGAAGTCCAGGTCCAGGCTGCCCTCGCTGGAGACGCTGCTGTTGCTGTTAGTGCGCCCGGCCTTGCGGTTGGGCACCCAGTGGTACGGAGCCCTCGCGTCCCGCCGTGCCTTCCGCCGCAGCCGCTTCTGCTGCAGCAGCAGCTGCAGCCGCTCCACCTTGCAGCGCGTCGCCCGGTTCTCCGTCTGCCGCAGACGGTCCCCTGCAAGGGAAAAGGGGAAAGGGGGTCACGGGGGCAGCCACGAAATGCCATGGGGGGACACGCTGGCCTCCAGGCAGCCCCGTGTGGCACGGACATGTGGACATCCCTGTAACAGGCAGGGTGTCCCCTGTAATGGAGAAGGACGGGCCATGGTGGGGTTCCCTGACACACGGCCAGGGCGACACAGCCCAGCAGGTAGCCCCCACTGGCATAAGCACATGGACACCCCTACAGCAGGTGCCCTCCAAAAGGAACAGGGTTAGGTGACCTACTCCACATACTGGGGGGGGGTCACAGAGCCCCCCAGAGCACAGTCCCTTGGATATCCCAGAAACAGAGTGCCCACCACAGGACCAGGCTGATCCACCCTGGTCTACAGCCCTTTTTTGGGGTGCAGGGTCCCTACCACAACACTCCCTCTATCCCCCTGGATGGATGGGGAGGGGTCCTGGCCCAGAGCAGAGCTGGGAGTGGCCCTGAAAGACCCGATCACACCAGCAGGGGCTGGAGCCAGCACAGAGCCACAGGTCCCTGTGGGGACCTGGACCACCCCTGGCTAGGAGAGAAGGAAGAGCGAACCCTGAGGGGGCTGAGCCAGCACTGGTAGTTTCACTTCTTTCCTCTAAGCAAATCACAGGGGGTCTGGTATGGGCGCCTGTGACACTTTCCGGCCCCGGGGCTCACAGGTGTGCACCCAAAATGCCGGGGGAACCACTGCCATGCCCCGGCCAGGCCCACCTTCACCCCCAGTCTGGGGAGATGGGTTTGGAAAGAGTCTGTGTGACCCCAAAACCTCTGCCCACACAGCAGGGACAGGCCCTGAGCTCCAGGGCAGCATGGACACTGCAGCCACCTGCCACTCCCATACAGGGGGGATGCTTTGTCCTCACAGGGTTTGGCAGAGATGACAAGGCAGGGTGGGTGGGGAGACCTCCCTGAGTCCCCAGGGATGCTGGTTGTCCCTGAACATGTGACCTCCCCCCGATTGACACCTGTCAATTATCCAGTTCCCAGTCTCTCTCTGCTCATCCCAGCCATGGACCAGGGACCCCCCAAGAAGTACCAACCTCAAACCCCAACCCCTCTCCCCTCGGGGGCAGCCAGACTCACCACTGGGCTTGCACATCCGGATCTGGCTTTGGCACTGGACGACGGGGTGCAGGGTAGGGGCGGTGGCCGCTGGCAGCGGCTCTGAGGTAGTTTTGGTGGCGAGGTCTGGAGAGGCAGGCGGCGAAGAGGAGGAAGAGGAGGAGAACTGTGTCTGGCAGCGGAGCTGTGTCAGGGACTGGGGCATGCCCTGGTAGTGTCTCGTGGCACTGAGGAGGTCGTTGAGGATCTGCAGGATGGTGCCGATGTCCCGACGCGGCCGCCCGCTGCTGTCCTGGCAGTTGGGGTGCAAAGTGCCTGGAGGCGGGGAAGCAGTGGGTGTGAGACAAGCTGCCCCCCCCAGATCCACAGCCCCATTGCCCCCAACACCCCCCAGAGCCCCTGGAAATTCAGCAGCACATACCGGAGAAGGTCCCTGAGAAGACCCCAGGCGCGTGGTTGACAAAGCTCTCAATGACCGCCCCGGGCTTGCGGGATCGGGCCGATGGGGCCGGACTGCTGCCTGGAGAGCTGCTGCTACGGGAACCACAGTCCACCTGGGAGGGGAGAAACATGAGATCAGCCTCGGGGTAGAGGTCTGGTGGGGCACACAACCCTGCTCCTGACCTTCTGCCAGCCTGCAGAAAGCTGGGTCACGAGAACTCAGACAGGGAGCAGGTGCAGCAGACACCAGTCCCAGTTCTCCTGGCATGTAAGGAACCACCCTGGAGGTCCCGACAGGCCCCCTACCCTGCTGTGCTGTGCGAGGGGGAAAGGGAAGCAACAGCAGCCGCTCCTGCCCACCCATGGGGACAGGCAGGGTGTGAGGACAACCAGGGTAAGAGCTTGGGTTACACCCTGCCCTTCAGCCCTTCCCTGGGACCTGGGGACATTCTGGAGACCAGACTGGGGACAACCCATTTCCACACATGAGCAAACTGAGGAAGGGCCAGGCACGACCATGGCTGACCTGGGAAAGTCACAGCTTCACCCCCCTTTCCCAAAGGCCCCAGGACACCCCCAGACTCACCTCTGAGCAGGAAGAGACCACGCTGCTGTTCACCGTCTGCGTGCTGGCCCCGTGTGACCGGAACATCCCGGCAGTGACAGGAGCGGCGTGAGGGGCGTTACAGTACATGGGGGGGGCCGGCGCGGTGGGCGTGGGGCTGGGGGCCGAGCTCTGCTGGCATGAGGGCGCCACGGGGATGCGGGCAAAGCCTGAGCTGCTGGCTCCGTTCAGCGTCCGGCAGTGGGGGCTGGCGCTGGCCCCCGCCTCGCCGCGGCTGGCGATGAGGTGCCTGTGCTGGAGCTGTCCAGTGCTCTGCTGAGCCGCCAGCTGCAGCTGCACGAACATCATGTGGTCACCCACACGTAGGGCCAGGGTCAGCGGGGACCGGCCCGACAAGAAGTCGTTGACCTGGGGAGAGAGAGAAGGGATCCTCATCAGCCGTGGCACAAGCACTGGGGTGGTGGTTGCCCCCCGGTGCTGAGCAGGAGATGGCGGTTGCCCCTACTGGTTTCCCTTGGCCGTAGGGATGGGTCGCTGGGGCAGAGAAGGGGTGACCCCCTCCCACAGCCCTTCCCAGGACCTCACCTATGCCAGGCTGGCAGATGAGCCCAGCTGCTGTCCCCACATGACCCCAGCCCAGTGCCAGTTCTGTCGGCTGAGGGTGCCGGGGGATATTTTTCTTCCTTCTGCCCTTCCTGCCCTTTATTCTCCACTACTGAGTGGCCGTGCCTGCCTGGCTGCCCTCCCCGGTGCTGATCCTGGTGGGCAGGGACGGGCAGGGGCCGCGGCTGGGACTGCCCAGAGCCACACGCTCGGCCAAGGGCCAGCGCTGCTGCTCCGGCCAGCGCAGTGCCAGCGGGAGGGACGTCCTCCCCCGGGTTCAAGGGGGGGACAGGGAGAAGAGGAGGGGGCAGGTGAGGACATGCCAGGTTCCCATGTGCCCACCATTGTGATTCAGGCAGTGCAGCCCACCTGCCCTCCTCCTCCTCCCCCCCACCCCAGGCAGCTGGAGGTGGGGGACAGGCCCTGCCCAGCCCGGAGGCTCCAGCTCCAGCAGGTGATGGAGCAGCTGCAGCATGGAGACAAGAGCCAGGGCCTGACCCTCCCCAGGCTGCAGCTGTGGGGGGCCCCCAATGCCTAACACCTGCCACCCCCCAGCTCACACCCCTCAGCCTCCCCCTAGTCAGATAAATCACTTGGCAGCTGTGCCAGGGAACAGGGGAGCCCCCCAAGCACTGTCCCACATTCTAGGGAGGCTGGGATAGCCATGAGCCACCGTGAGCCCCCCCGTTGCCCTCATGTGTGCTGCAGGGGGGCTGTGCCTCTCATCCCTGACAGCCCAGATGGGGATGATGCCCCCCCCTTCCACCGTACACCTCCCTCACTATTCCCGGGCATGCAGGGCCCAGCTTTCCCAGCCTGTCACGTGCAGCTCCTGATATCACCCACCCACATCCCATGGCACCTTTGGGGTGCAGACATCGAGGGGTCCCCAGTGGGGGCCCAGCAGCCCCTGTACCCAGCACCGTGGAGCAGGGCCCCCCTGGGCCCCCCAGCCCCGGCCCCGCTCCCCCACGCCCCGCTGCCGCGGAGGCCGGTTCTGAGAAGCCGTGGGAAAAGCAGTTTTAAAAATACCAGCAGCAAAGCCCCGAGCGTGTCAGGCGGAGGCTGCAGAGGAAGGGGTGGGCGGGAAGAAGACGCTGCAGCTCTGGACACGGAGGTTACGGGGCAAGGAGGCGGGAGAGGACGGCGGGTGTGTACATGGGCACACGTGTGCACACGCGTGTGCGTGCACAGAGCACCTGGCCACTGGAAAGCATCACCCCAGCTCCTGTCCTGCCTCAGTTTCCCTTCCCATAGCAGCCTGGATGGCCTAACACCAGGTTGGCAGCCCCATCCTAGCTATGGCCACATGCAACCCCTGCATGGAGTCCCCCATGGCTGCTGGGCCACCCCAGCCCTGCTGCTGCTCTCTGAGCCACTGTAGGGGGGACATTTCACACAGGGACCCCACAGACCCCAACACCAGGTCCAGGCACCATTCACCAAAATGTGAGAAGGGGACCCAGCTGGGTCCTGCTCCCACTGGGCTCTCGAGCAGGCTCTTTCACAGCCCCACCCCAGCCCCTGCCACCCTCCTCCAGGTCTGGCTCTGCAGCCAGGTGTGCCCGGGGGAGCCCCGCGCACCTCCCCGGGGCCCCCTGACGTCAACCGGCCCCGCAGCCGCCTCCCGCTCCCTCTGACTCACCCCTGCCCTGCCTGACCCCTCGCCAGCGCCGGGAGAAACCAGAGCACCCCAACCCGGCCAGGCCCGCGCTGCCGACGCTTCCCAGCAGCACCAAGAACCCCCCCTCCATCCCCACGCACAGGGGTCCCACGGTTCCCCGCAGCACCCCGGGGCCGGGCCGTGGCACGGAGCCGGCCCGGTCCCCGCGGCACCCCAGCCCCGGGGCTCCCGGCACCCGCCCCCACGCTGCTGCCAACCTCCTCCCCCCGGCGAAACCAGCCCGCTCCAATGCAAACACGTCCCACCCAGCCGCCCGCTCGGCCGCCCACGCCGGGAGGACCCTGTCCCTCCCAGCCGGCTCCGCCGCGGGGGCCGGGACAGCCTCGCCGAGGGGGCTGGGGCCACTGAGGCCCCCAAAGTCCCGCACTTGGGGGTCCCCTGGGACTCTGCCAAGCCCTGGGGGGCTCAACTGCACTGTACCGGGCTCGGGGCCTGCAGGGATGGGGCAAGTGTCTCCCAGCTGCTTCTCAGAAACGCCGATGACTCAGAGAACGCCGCATTCCCGCCTCGCTCCAACGCCTGGCCCCGCGTCACCTCAGCCCCCAGCACCAGACACCCCCGGGCCCCCATCTCTGGGCTGGCAGAGAGCGGGAGCAGCCCCCAACGAGCCCCTGCCCCAATGGGGAGGGCAGCACCCCCAAAGCGGCACAAGGAAACCCTCCTGGGAGATCCAGATGGCAAAGGCAAGGCCAGGGCAAAGATGAGGAGGGGGAGCAGGAAATGCCCCCCCAAGCCCCTGCAGGGTCTCCAGCTGGGCACAGCTGGACCCTCCATCCAGATACCTGTGTTTGTGACCAAGGGTTTGTCTGTGCCAAGGGGGGCAGAGGGACAGACCCCCCTGGCCACATTCCTCCAGCCCTGGAAGAGCAGGATGTGTCATCCCCCTCCTCTGTTCCTCCCCCTCAGCGCTCCTGGGCAGAGGGACTGGGGGAAGGAAGAAAGGAAGAGCCGAGGCAGTGGGACTGAACGCCTGCCATCCCTGGAAAGCGGGGGCAGCCATGCGGAAGGAAGTGCAGGAGCATTTCCAGGAAGCCCCCGTGCCCGGCAGTCACTTCCCCAAAGGCTGGGGAGGGGGTGGCAGCGCCCCAGACCCCCTCCACCACCCCCAGAGGAAGCGGCTCAGCTCTCGCCGTGCTCCGGAGGCTGCGTGACGCAGGCAGAGCCCAGCAAAGCATGAATGGGAGGAGTGGTTTCCTGCGCCCCCCCCGCCGCCCCCCAGGTGCTGGCGGTTCCTCCTGCTCAGCCCTGGCTTCCTGAATCACCAACCGGAGGAACGTGCGGTGGGCAGGGAGGCGCGGAGCCACTTCCCGCAGCCAGTGCCAGACCGTAGCCCACCCACCCTCCTCCGCCCACTGTGCTTGGTCTGGGGGGGCTCTGTGCAGGGGGGGGTACCCTGAGCTCCACAGGCTCCCGGCTCCCAACTCCACCCCACCTCGCTGCCCACACCAGAGCAGAGCTGCACAGCCCCATCAGAAATATCTGCAGCCCTGAGGCCAGGCTGCCAGAACCAGCCCCCTCCCACAGCTCTGCAGCCTAGCTGGGATGGGCAGCACTTTGCAACCTCTCCATGGGACCCCAGCAGCATCTGGCACTGGGGAGCCACTAGTGCTCCAGTCCAAGCTTACCTCCCCCAGCCCCTACGTGAGGTTAAACCAGCTCCCAAAAGCCAAGGTCACCCCGGGCAGCCAAGGGCACTGCGGGTCAGTCCCGGCAGGCAGGGCAGCCTGGCCCTTGCCACATCCCCGTGGGGAGCACAGCAGTGCCCCACCAGCCCCTTCTCTGAGCCCTGCACCGCATGGGGCTCAGCCCCTTCCCAGAATTCAGCAAGGCAGGTTATAAAAACGGTCAAAAACCCAACCCTTCAAAAACCAAAGCTGCAGCATCGGCCAGAAAAAGGAAGGAAAGAGTTTCATAGCAGCAACAGAGACAGAAAACAAAGGAGCAGGGCCTGCACGGCTGGGGGTAAATTCCACCTTCACGGCAGGAGCTGGCGGCTGCGCATGCACCCACGGCTCTCCCACGGCTTCTCCCACCCTGGAAGCGCTTCCGTCCTGCGGCTGAGACCCCCCAGCAGCGAGGACCCCCCGCCCACCCACTTCCCACCCCTCCAACAACCCTACAGCAATTCAACCACAGCTCCACCAACGCTGCCCACCTGGCCCCTTCCACGCCCCTTCCTTGGCACCTGGCACCGCAGCACAAGGCCACCGAGCAAGGGACAAGGAGAGGGTCAGAACACCCCGGCACGGCCAGTCTGCACTCCCCAAGGACGGCTCCAAGGAAAGGGGGAAGAACCCTTTGGCTGCTGGGGGGGGAAGCCAGGTTCTGCAGCCCCACAAGCCCTCAGCACAGTCCTGCCAGCCGCCTTAACATCCACCACAGCTGTGGGGCAGATGGGCAGCCCTATCCCCTGCACCCCAGGGTGGGCAGTTGGGAGGGGGGCTGCAGCCCCACACCCCTGGGCAGGGCCCTGAGCCGCCCGGCTCTGCCACCAAGCTGCGGCGTGACCTTGAGTGAGTCATTTCACCTCCCCAGCTCCCGGCTTGTTTGGGCTGCCGGCGTGGGACCTCCCTGAGCCTGGCGCTGCACAGGGTGACGGTGCCCGCCCCGGGCACCACCCTCAGTGCTCCCAGCCCTGCTGAAGGTGAAACCTCAGCGAGGCACCAATGCCAAAGGTTTTGGGAGGGGAAGCAAAGTGAGGCCGCAGCTGCCCTTCCTCCCCTCGCCCTCCCCCTTTGTCTCCATCCTGCCCCGGCATCCAGTCCCTCACCTGAGTTTCAGTTAAGCTTTCCAGAGCTTGCATCACCGACTGTTCTGGCCTAGACGCCTGGGACTGGAAAAAAAAGGAGGGGGGGGGGATTAACGTTACAAATGCAGCGAAGGAGGGGGCGTCTGCAGCAGGAGGGAGGGATGACATGTCACTTCCACTATTTCTACACAAGCCCTGAGAAAGGAGTGAAATACTAAACCTGCTGCCGTGCCCAACCCAGCGCTGCCTCCTCAGCAAGAGCTGGGGCAGCAGAGCTGCAGGGCTGCCAGCACATCACATCCTCATCCTTGCCCAGGGCTTTAATAATAGACAGGGATGAGTGGGAGGGATGGAGGGAGCAGCAGGAAAAGGCCACTCACCATCAAGCCGGCCTCCACGGTGGGCACCAGTGTCAGCTTGCTGCCTTCCACGACCCCCAGGTCCTGCAGTTTGCCAGAGCTGAGGCGGCTGTGGGAGAAGATGCCAAAAGCAGGGTCAGTGCAGGTCGGGCAGCCCTTCCAGAGGGTACACACGAGAGGGGGACGCCAGCTGCAAGTCTGGCTGCTCCCAGGGGACTAACAGCCCCCCAAGCATCCCCCACCTCAAGAAATTCCCAGCCTTCACAGGCAGGAGGGAACCCTGGCACCCCGCCGCTCAGCTGCCCCCCGGGGGAACTTAGGGTGTGGGGCACCCCTGCCCTGGGCACAAGACAGTGCTGAGGGGGCCAGAGAGGAGCTGAGCTGCAGGGGGGGGAGTGGGGTAGTGGGAGTACAGGGTGGCACAGGAAACTTGCCCACTGGGGGGGGCGGTTAGAGAGAAGTTGGGACCAGTGTAGGTGGGTGAGGTAGCCCTGGGAACATACTCCCTCAAGCCCGCAGGTGCCGGCAGATGGATATGGTGTTCCCCTGTGTGTCCCCCGTTCCTCCCTGATCCGAGAAAGACTCTCCAAGTTACTCCCAGCCCGACCCCACGCGGGCCCCGCTACACGCGGGGGGGTGCGCAGCCCCTCGGCTCGGGCCACCGGC
>VWZV01002558.1:105642-130343 GCA_013397155.1 Irena cyanogastra
ACGAGGGGCGGGGAGGCCGCCTCGCTCCCCCTTCTCTGGGGCCGGACCCGCCGAACCGGCCGCCGCTCGCGCTGCCGTGGGAGCACCGGGGGGGAGGGAAGTTACAATGTAGCAACGTCCCGCGGGCGGGGCCTCGCCCTCATTCACTCCGGCTCCTCCGGAGGTCGCGGCCAATGGGAGCGCGCCGAGCGCCCAGACATCCGCGGCGGCGGCCAATGGGAAGCGGGCGCAGGTTCCCCACGTGGCCCAGTGGGCGGGGCGGTCCGGCCGGATTCCTCACGCCCACGCGGCCGCGCAGGCCCCGCCTCCGGCCCCGCCCCCCGCGCGCCCTCGCGCCGCGCCTGGAGCCATTCATAATCCCGGCGCACAACAAAGGGGTGCGGGGGGCTCGGGGGTCTGGCCGGGCTCTGGCGGCGCCAGGCACCCGATGGGGCTCGCGTACGAGGCCCAGGCGCCGCGGAGGGGTGAGCGCGGGACACAGGCAGGCGCCGGCCCGGAGCGCCGCGGTGGGGGCGGTGAGCAGCCCCCGCACCGGAGGAGGCCGCGGCGGGAGGTGACTGCCCGCGGGGCCGGGCGGGAACTGGAGCCCCCGGAGCCGAGTGACGCCGGGACACAGAGGCGGAAAGGGCGGGGGGGATACGCACAGTCACCCGCGGCCGGTCACACCCGCCCGGTCGCACGCACCCGTCCGGTCACCCTCCCGGTGACGCCGTTACAGCTGCGGGGAACTGTCCCGGTGAGGGGTTGAGCCCCCTGTACCCCCCAGCACGCTCTTGCCCCCGCAGTCCCGCAGTTGAACCCCCACCCCAGAGGCCCCAGCCCCGCCTGCCGGCTCCCGGGGGGTGGAACGGACACCCCGGGGCCCCGTCCCGGCACCCGCACNAAAGCGCGGGCGCCCTCTGCCGGCCCCGCTGCGCCTCCTGCGCCCGGGGGGGCCGCGGGGGCCGCACCGGCGGCGCGCCGGGGAGCCCTTACCGAGACACCGGGTGGCCCTTACCGACTGACCGGGCGGCCCAGCCGCCGTGCGTCCCGGAGCCACTGCTCGCCCAACGGGATGGAGAGCCCCTGCCCGGGCAGCCCCCGCCCCCCCCCCAGAACGCTGGGTCTTGGGAGCGAGGAGCCGCTCCCCAGGACGCGGCGGGAGCACCGGGGTTGTTCCGACAGCTGGAGCGAGGAGAAACGATCACGCTCCCGTTCCCCGGAGGCAGGCAAAGTTCCAGGTGACCGATGATACGGAGGGTCTCCGAGGGTGAGCAGAGCTCCCGAACAACCGAAGAGGGGCTCTGCCGTGCGTCTCCCCGGGAGTCCCGGAGAAGCGGGGCCACCCTTCCCGCTCCGGGGAAAGCAACCGAGAGAGCGCGATCCCGGTCAGCGGATCCCCCCCCGCAGCCCGACCCGGGCCCGCCACCAGCCCGGCGCGGCTCTACTCACCGAGCACGGCCTCGCGGATCCCGGAGCGACGGGAGCTCAGCTGCCTCCGGTGGCAGGAAGAGGGAGAGAGACCCCAGAAACGTCCCGGGAGGAGGTGGTGGTGGGTGCGGTGTCACCTCCTGAGCGCTGCAGCCGGTCCGAACGCAGCCCTGACGCGGAGCTCCGGGGAGGTGCCCGAAGTTTTATCCCGCACCGCCTGGGGTGGAGCCTGGCGGGGGCAGGGACCGGGCAGGGACCGGTCTGGCCTCGGCAACGACCCCGGCAACGGCCACGGCCCCTGCCCCGGCGGTACCCGCACCTGCTTCCGCGGGGGTCCTGGTCTTTGCCCCAGGGTCTCAGTCCTGTACCGGGGTCCCAGCCTCTACCCCCTCGTTTTGGATCCCACTCCCGGGATCCCGACTCGCCGTCCTCTAATCTCGGTATCAGCCCACTGGGGGCGTCTCAGTCCCTGCCGGGGTCCCGGCTCTGCCGCGGCTCCAGGCAGGGCAAGGGCGACCTGCCCTCCACGGACCGTGGGGAGGGGACAGACCGGACACCTCTCCCCCTCTGCGTGCCCCGTGGGTCAAAGTCAGTCCGTGGGCAGGGAACGGATGGGCTGAGTTCTCCTTGGGAGCCAAACGTCAAAGCTGCTGCTGCTGCCCGTGGAGACTCTCCGATGTCTAATACCAAGGCTAGATCATTCCTCCCCCAGGGATTCCCTCTGCCCAACCACCCACTTCCCAGCAAGGACACAGACTTAGCCCTACGGGGTTTTTAGAGCAAGGGAGAAATGGGCTGGTGGGTGCCAGTTCTGGGGTGTGATGCCCTGGGTGCCACGGGGCAGAAGCTGCTTCCTCCCAGGCCAGCAGCCACCCCATGCACACAGGGAGTGTGCTGTGGAGACGTTCGTGACCTCAGGCTGCCTCACCGGGTCTCTGCTTCGCAGACAATGCCCTGGCACACCGAGACACAAAGCAGCTGGAGGGGGAATCTGGTGGCCAGTCCACAGTGGGGAGACCCAACCAGTGAGGCTGCAGCACCGGGGCCCAGCAGGAGCCAAGGGGGACTCTCTGAATTCCCAAAACTCTGCTTCTGTGTCCCTCCCACCCAGCGTCCCCTGGGGGACGTGCAGATGGCTGGGTGGGAGCGAGGCCACTCGTGCAAGGCGGAGAGCCGGGCTGGGAGGGAGCCTTTGTCGTGCAGCCCACGGCCCCCCGCCCGCCCCAGCCCCCTCCAAGCTCTCGGGGGGAGATGAGCTCAGGCGGCTCCGACTCCGGCTCCTGCCATTGTTGTCCCCGGGAGAGGGGCCGGGGCAGGGATGCGCCATTGTACTCCCCGGGAGCTGTGGAGCCCCGGGCCTGCGAAGCTGCCCCTAGGGGGGCCACATCCCCAGCTGGCTGTGCAGGGTGAGGCCCTGGAGCAGCGAGGAGAGGGGACAGTCAGGGCCACAGGTTTGGCCCCACCACAGCTCAGGCTTGTGCACCAGGAGGGGCCGTGGTGGGGACAAGGTGTCACACCAGAGCTACTCCTGCAGGGAGCAGGTTCTGGCCGCCAGCTCCCAGCCCCGATCTGTGGGGAGGGACAAGGGGACATTGTGGCCATGGCTGGGAGCGTGGCCTGCTTGCGTTCTTTGGCAAAGCAGCCATGCCCCAAGGGCAGGGCATCTCCCCACATCCCGGCAGCCCTGAAGAGCCCCTTTCCCAGCCGCCACCCTCCTCACACGGATCCATCTCTTTCCTGGGAGGAAGCTTATCTCCTCTGGCAATCCTATGACTACAAGGGCTGGTGCTTTAGGAAGTGTGTGCACATTTTAGTATGGTTGAAGGTATCTGGAACCTCCAGAGACACAAACTGGGAGATCCCAGGATTCCCAGCAGCCTGGATTTTGTGTGTTTAGTTTATTGTGTTGCCCTGGGAATAAATCGTTAAAGATTACAGGCAGACTTCAGCATAATTGCTGCACGGCATCCGAGGCTCCTGTGTCTCCAGAGGGAGTGTTCTCCAAATCCCGCACGGCTGAGCAGCTCGGGGAGAGACGATCCAACGAGCAAATACCTACACAAATCCTGCTGCAGGCCACACGCAGCTCCTGCAATCCGCTTAGCTAACCTGGGCTCTGGGATTAGCCCCCGCGGAGGCTCACGCACCCGGGAGGGTGGCGCGGGCACGGGGTGGAGGAGAGGGGCTTACCCGGGTCCCGCCGGGACACTTCCCACGGGGCCTGGCTGTCCCGGTGTCACGGTAGAGCCAGGGCAGGATCGTGGTGTTGGTTCCTTTGTGCCCCACGGTCCTGCCGGCCCCAGCTCCAGCTGGAGCCCCGGATCTTTTGGAGGCTGGTTCTTGGAAGTCTTCTCCCTCGAAGGAAGGGAATTCCCAGCCCTCCTTCTTCGGGGAAATCCCCCACCAGCCCCGGGCAGCAG
Organism: Irena cyanogastra; assembly: GCA_013397155.1. Taxonomy (NCBI): domain Eukaryota; kingdom Metazoa; phylum Chordata; class Aves; order Passeriformes; family Irenidae; genus Irena; species Irena cyanogastra. The sequence goes on from VWZV01002558.1 coordinate 109,473, forward strand.
TTTTTCTCTTTTCTCTCTCTTTCCACCCCCCGTCCCCCCCCCATTTTTGAGCTGAATTCTTGGCTGATTCCACAGCTTTGGCAAACGGGGGATTTTATCGCAAGCCTCTGCATTCCACTCGCAGGCGCGGGGTCATGGGATTAGGGCAGAGCTGACTCCGGCTCCGGAGCGGAGAGAGGAGGGCAGAGGGGGCGTTTCTCGCTCCTGTGGCTGCAGAAGACGCCGGACTGCAGCCTGGGGGAACCCAGGTGGTATGGGGATCCTTTTCCTCCCTCAGCCCTCTGCCTGGGGAGGGGAGCGACTCCGTGGCTTCCAAGGGGCTCCCAGGCCCGCGGTGCCCAGCCGGGGCCTCGCACGGAGCTGCCGCAGCGAGTGGGAGCGTTCCCACGGGCGCGGGGCCAGCGGTCGGGATCGTGCGGGGCACACCCCGGCAGGAAGGTGTAGCCGAACCACTGCACCTCCACCCGCCCGCCCGGCCCAGCCCACCAGGGCACCGGCGGCACCGCCGCGGTGGGAGCGGTGCTGGGCTGGGGGTCCCGGGGGTCCCAGTCCCCTGAGCCCCGCGGGGCCGAGCGGCTCAGCCTCAGTCGCGGTGGCAGCGGTGACTCAGCCGCCCGGCGTGCTCAGGTGAGCGAGCCACCGCTACTGCCGTGAGTAAGGAGTTGCTAATTCCACCCTTCCGACACAACGCTGGGCACGGACCCCCGCCAGAGCCCCCCAGGCTCCGGGTGGCCTCGTGACGGGCACAGATGTCCTTGGGCAGGACTGCGGTGCCTGTGCCGGTGACGCTGGCGGGGCTGTAAACACCCAGGCGTGTCCTTAGAAACACACAACCGGCTCTGTGTGTTCCCAGCTCTCGGGGACGTGTCCTGGTGGCCTTTGGCAGAGTGTCCAGGCGTCACAGCCTGGGGACACTCCAGCTGCCAGCCTAATGCAGCCGGAGCCAGTGGCCCTGCCTGGCCTCATTTGCCATGCCCTGGCTCTGGGGCACCCCACACTCGCGGGGGGCTCTGCACCCCACCCTGGCCTCAGGCCTGGAGAGTCCCAGGGATGAAGTCACCCCTGGAGTGACCCAGGCAGCCCCCCTGAGGGGCTGGGCATATGGTGAACAGTGGGACCCCAGCATAGGCCAGATGGCTCAGGCCAGACCCCAGGTTGACTCAGTTCTTGTGGGGGGCTGAGGCTGGGGGGAGTCACCAGAGGCCCTCACCCACCTGGCCCTGGGCCCGGGAAGGATGGCGAATCCCTCTGGATTTAGCAGCACCCAGGTGTGGAGCCATACTTGGCTGTGCTGGGCCGTGGCCCTGCTGCCATGGTGAGGCCAGGGCTATTCTGGGCTCTTTGAGCTCACGGGCCCCTTCAGGACGCTGAACTCCAGTTCCTGCTCCTGTCCCAGTGGCTCTCAGCCCCCGGCCTCATGGCCTCCCTGCCTCCCTGTCCGTGGCCCCTTCAGCTGGGGGCAGGTAGAGCTTTGGGCCCCAGCCCTGCTTCAGCCTGGAGTTGTGATGGGATGAGCAGGGGAAACCGTGGACCCCATCCCTGGCCACCTTCTGTCCTGCTTCGTGTCCCAGCTCTGCCTCTGTCCCTCTTCCTCCGAGGCCCTAGTACCCCTTGAGCACCATCCTACCCCCAGCCATGTGCTGGTGTGGCCACTTTGGCAATGTCAGAATTTGGGTCAGGAGATGTCCTGGTGGTTCCATCAGTACCATGGGGACAATGCTGCCAGCCTGTGCCCACCAGTGGAACCCTCCCCTGGGCATGGCCCTCACGGTCCCCTGAGACCCCCCCCAACAGGGCGGAACTCAGCTGCTGTGCCTGGGGAGCCCTGGAAAGAGGGGTAGGAAACTTCGAGGTGAGAAGGGGCACCCAGGGCACAGACCCCCTGCCCACTGTGACCGAGAGGCACCAGAGCCCTGACCTCCCACACCTCTCGTGGCCCCTGTGCCCCCTGACCCCCCCACACCCCTCCCTCAGCGCCAGTGGCTGTTTCCCAGACACTGCCACATTTCTTGGTTTGTTTTAAATCCTGGCTCCAGGAGTCAGCCGACAGCTCAGCTGTTGTTGGTGGTGTTATTATTGTTGTTATTATCATTATTATTATTATAAATGCTTAAGCGAGTTGCCAGCCTTGGGGAGGGGAAGGACTCAGGATTTCAGGAGCCTCCTTGGATACACACTGAACCTTGTTCCTGGGGTGACCCAGGCTTGTAAACCCGAGGGAAAGTAACTCCCTATTCCACCGTGTCCAATCCCATCCCACCCTATCCCAACCCATTCCATCGCACTCCAGCCCTCTGATCTCACCGTGGGCTCACCCCGTGAGGAGTCATCCCCAGTCCTGGGAATGCGCGCACACAGGGTGGCAGAACCACGTGGGATGGATCCCGAGCCCGTGCCCAGAGCCGGGGGTGATGCCAGCAGGGGATCCCGGTGCCCGGCGGGGGAGCAAGGGGGGCGTGGGGTGGGTGTCCCGCTGGGCTGCCCCATGCGCTGACACACGGGCGCACACTCAGCGCCGCGGCATTCCCGCCCCGCGCCTGCCCCCGGCTCCCCTTGGAGCCGCCTCAGGAATGCGGGAACCTCACCCGGGCGGGGAGTGCGCTGCCAGCGCGGGGCCGCACCTCTCCACCCTCCGTCGCCTTGGGGAGCCGGCGGGGGGCTGGCAGCCCCCCAGCCCAGCACGCCGTGGGGCAGACACAGCCCTGGTGTGGGCCCAGTGCCGACCCTGCCCTCCTGCAGAGCTGAGACCCCTTGACCCCCAAAACCGGGAAGGAGGAACAGAATCCATGTAGGCAGGATGTGCCCCAGGAAACCCCGACTCGGGCGGGATGGGGACGGGAGGAGGCACTTCCTCCTGGCCTTGTTCCTTCACACAGAAGTTCAACTCCTTCACCCCGAAGGAGTGCACAGCCCCACGTGCTCACCCCACACACAGACACGGGCACACGAGCTCCATGTGTGCACACACTCCCGCGGGCTCGCTCGGCCCCGGTGGGTGCTGCACTCCCACCCACGCTCCCACACTCACGTTCTCACACCCCGGCCATGGGCGCAGGCACCCCCTCCCTTCCCGGCCCCCTGCGCTCCCCTGCGGCCGCAGTTCCTGTTTACGGGGATGGAGCCGCCTGCCCGGCCCTCCCGACACCGGGCGGGAACTACCGGGGCATCGCTGGTGCTGCTGCCTCTCCCCTGCCTGGCACCGGTGCTGATGGGTTCCCGGCTGCCCGCTGTGCGGGATCACCCCACAGATGCAAGATCACGGCCGGTTCTGGGAACAGCAGCAGGAAATCCTGACGGGGAAAAGAGCTGGACCCCGTGTGGCATCGGCATGGGCTGGGTGCCGTGAATCTGCTGTGTGTGGAGTGTGGGTGCCCCTGCCTGGCACTGCCGGGCACTCTGGCGTTGGGGTGTCCCAGCGCCGCCAGACTCTGTGTCTGGAGCGGGGCCCCATGCCCGGGTGGGGGGCTCAAGGGAGGTTTGATGCCCAGGGTCCAGGTGTGTCACAAGGAGCCAAGGGAGGAATCCAGCCCTGGGCCGGACCCACTGTGCCACATTCCCCAACGCCGAGCCACCCTGTGAGAAGCCGGGCTCAGCTCATCCCAGTACATGACCTGTGGGGAAACCGAGGCACCGGCTGGGGAAGTGATTCACCTGCACCGTGGCCTTTAAATGCACTGCTCCGATTAGATAATGGGCGGAAGGATCACAGGGAGCCCAACAGCCCCTCATTAAACCTTGGGCTCCCCAAAGAGCCTTCAGCTCCATCGGAGTCTGTGCCCACCTGGGCCGGTGCTGGCCTGCGGGAGGCAGCCCTGCCCAGAACCCACCCACTCACATCCGCAGGTGGCTGCAGCACCTCACATCTGTTCCTGTCGGAGGGTTCCTGCCCACAGGAGATGCTACCCCACCCACACCCCTCCAGAAGCCTGCAGGAGCTTGGGCGAGGCATTTTGCAGCCCCTTGGCAGGACCGTGCACCTTTGGGGTGCCCTACCTGGGACACAGGGTCTGCAGCCAGCCGGGGTTGGGGCCGCGGCCCATCTGCCAAGACAGGATGTGGGGCCGGATGGGGGACACAATGTGGGGAAGTGAGAAGGGGACAGCAGGGACGGGGACATCCCACATCCCGTCGGCACAAGTGGGCTCACAGCCTCTCCAGTCCCCAGAGCTCCTGGGCACCCGGAGCTCCAATTCCTGCAGGTCCCCTGCGCACCCCTAGCTCCCCGGGTGCTCCCGCCTCCTGCACCTGCCTGGCCTGGGGGGCTCTGCCTGCAGCGGCCTGTCCGCGGGCGGCCCGGACGCGAAGGAGCTGGTTGGGCCGGGCAGGTGTCGGGTGGGAGCGGGGTCCGCTCAGCCCACATAGGTGTGGCCGCGCCGGCTGCGGCAGCAAAGCTCCGCGCCCGGCTGGCCCCGTCTTGCTGGGTGGCAGAAGCCTCCCGCGCCGCTCGCCGCCCGGGGCGGACGGGCACACCCCGTCATTACCCCAGCTGCCGGCGCTGCCCGGGCAGGGAGGGGGCGGCAGGGCCGGCACGGCCAGGTAGGGACGGGGACGGTGCGAAAGCCATCGCCCACCCGCGCCTGGCCCTCCCCTGCTGCGAGGAGGGCGAGCGGAGGGTTCGTGCCCCCTCCCTGCGTGGGCACCCTCGCGCCCAGTGCCCCCAACGCGTGGGGGAGGCAGCCGGAGCCAGGCCTAGCAGCTGCTCAGGATGTGCCCTGCGGGTCTGTAGCTCACAATGACCCCATTGAGGTCCTGCGGGGCGGCAGGGGGACACCCAAGGTGGTGGCGGCAGAAGTGACTCCAGTGTCATGCCAAGCCCCGGCAGAGGGGTTGCCTTTGAGGGAATGGGGATGGAAGCGCTGCCGACCCCTCCCTGCCGCATGCCGGGACATCCCGGAGGGCAGCGGCCCCGGCCCCCCGGCTTTCTCTCCCCACCACATGCCCCAGCCCGGCGCCAGCCCCGCCAGGAAGAGCCCCAGCGCCGGGACCAGCTGCAGCTGCTTCCTCCCGGCCCCGCCAGGAACTGGGGAGCCCGCGGGGGCTCCAAACCCCGGACTGCAGCGGAGCAAAGGGAACCCGGCGGCAGATGGACCCCCAGGGCTCGCGGGGGCTTGCACCAGGCAGCTGAGTGCTGGATGCCAGGATCCAGCTGGGAGCTCCTTGGGAACCTCCCAGCTTTACCAAGGGCGAAGTCCCGGCGCATCAAAGGCGGGCGGAGGCAGCGGGAGCCGGGGCAGAAGCCTTTGGTCCCTGCCAGCGCCCGGCTCTACCACTGCACGGAGCTCCCACCGCCCTGCACCGGGGTCCCATGGCGGCACACCTGTGTCCGGGGTTGTGCCCCCCTCCACGGCGTGGCACCCAGCCCATCGCTGTGGCAACCGTCATCAGCTCCGGGTGTATTTTCTGCACCAGGGCTGCTGTGGGAACCTGGATGGATGCCACCTCATTCCGCTGGGCTCTCTGGGCCGCCTTTGTAGCCGGCGTCGAGACCAGCTGGCAGCCGCTTCCTCCCCAGGCTCCCCCTGTCCCGCGCGGGTCATGGCCTCAGCAGGGAGACGGGGGGGAAGGGGCTTGCTGGAACCCCCAGCATGAGACCCCGCACCCCCTCCAGCCCCCCACGGCTCTGGGCCACCTCCAGCAGAGCCAAGTGAGAGTGGCCTCCAAGGCTGCCCTTAGCGAGGGCCGTGCCCGTGGCCCCCAGGCACTGAGCCCCTGCCAAGGCACCTGGGACCCCCAGCACAGTCTGAGATTCCCATGTCCCGTTCCCACTCTCCGCAGCCTGCCAGTGGCTTTTCCCCATCCATGCCTCTGTTTCCCCACGAGAGAACGCGCCCCGGGCCAAGGTTTGCTGTGTGGCTGGCGCGGCACTCTGGGGCTGCTGGCCCGGGAGCACTATGACAAGCTCTGTCGTGCTGACTGCAACACCCGCTCTCCTCAATGCCCGCCGGCGCTCGCTCTTGTGCCCGGATTTTGGGGGTGAGGCCGCTGGGGTGATGCTCCCCACGGCTCCGCTGCCATCTGCAGGCAAGGCACCCCCAGAACCAGGACCAAGGAGCCCCACCAGGACAGATTCCGGTGCCAGACCCAGAGCTGGGTCCTGCTCCTCCCCACAGAGTTTTCCCTGAGCTGTACCACGCTCCCTCTGCAGGGCCACGTGCGTGGGAGTGCGTCGGAAAAGGAGCATTTTCCAGAGCTGGAAACCCAGAGGAAAAAGGCTGCCGGCCAGAATGATTAACGCGGGCGGGTTAATCATTATACAGCAGCAGCCACCCCCCCCCCCCCCCCCCCCCCCATCCTAAGGAGGCTGTGAGGATTCTGTCTTCGAGCCGCCCAAGGGCGAAGTGGCTCAAGGACACTCCGGGCTGTGCTAGCAGCCTGTGGAGCCTCCGCTGACCTTTCCACGCCGGGGCCAGCGGCAGCACCCGTGGGCCTGGGGTGGGAGGGGGCCAGGTCTGCACCCAGGCGCTGCAAGAGCCTCCGGGACAGGCAGGGAGCTGCCCGGCGCTCCGGGGAGCTGCTGCCACATCCTGCAGCTCCTTGCTAGTGAGAGGGGTGGGGGACAACCTCTATACCCCCACCCTGATGCTGCAGGGTGGGCACCGATGGTGCGGGGCAGCAGCTGAGACGGGCAGGATCCCCAGCGCGCCAAGGTTTGGGCAGGGAAAGGGGCGGCTTTGTTGGATGAGTCAGCCCGGCGGGAGCGGGGCTTCCTGGGGCTGCGGTGGGGTTTGGGGTTGTTTTTCCTGCAGAGAGAGGAGAGCTGGAACCTTTCGCCTGCATTCAGGACTGGGTGGGACGGGGAAATGCCATGCGGCCAAACGCAGGGACGGCCGCCAGCACCGGGAGATCTGGCCTGGCAGAACCCGGCCCGTCTCGGAAATCATCCCCCGGAGAAGCGACGCCACCGGCAGAATCCGTGATGCTTCACTTTCCGAGCGCTCCCGGCCCCGCTCCCCACCCTCCATCTGGCAGCAGATTATGCGAGTCATGGGAGAGAGCCCTGGGTGGAAAGGGAGGAGGGGGGCAACACCAGCCCTCCCCCACTCCCACCACGTTCCGGGCAGCCCTTCCCCTCTCACACCCACCACGCCCCAGCCCAAAGCCGGAGACAAACAGGTCCCGGGCTCCCGGGAATAACTCCACCACATTGCCCATGCTCCCGATCCTGCATGGCCCCAGCAGAGGCAGGGACCCAAAGGCAGGGGCACCTCGGCACCCATCATCCCAAAAAGAGGCAGAAACCACAGACGGAGGCTGCTGTGCCCCAAGGCAGGTGCCAGCACTCCAGGAACATGAAAGCGTCACGCTGGTGTCACAATCCAGGCTGATGTGGGGGCGGGAGAGAGGAGGGAGAGTGACCTGCTGAATCACATCCATGATCCACACCAGGGCTGTCCCCCACCTCCCTGCCTGCCCCCAGGCTGGGCTCATCCCTGCAGTACCTGCACGGTGAGCCGGGAGCAGGAAAGGGCTTTGCCTCTGGAGCAGCTGCAGACACACGTCCCCTGCAGCGAGTGGGGCCATTGTCGTGGCATCCAGCAGGACGTGACTGATGGTGGCTCTGGCATGGGCAGTGGGGGCCGGGGGAGGAGGAGAACGTTGCTCTGCAGAGACAGATAATGAGCACGGAAGGGAAGGGCTGGAGGCAGAGGCGAGGGGCTCAGAGCTGAGGCTGCAGGGAGCAGCTGGGCTGAGAGTGTGGAGGGGCACAGGTAATCACCCACACAGGCCCTGCACCCCCAAAAGTGCAGCTCAAGGTGAGTAGGGCTATGATGCTGCCAGCCAGGCACCCACAGTCTCTGCCCAGTGCTGCTCCTGTCCTGGCTCAGGACAAAGCCTTGTCCTTGCATCCATGAGGTCCCATCCCGAGGGTCTCTGGACATTAAAGGGTCCCCCCCTGCTCCCCCCAAATGCAGCCTACAAGTCCCAGCAGGCGTCAGGCTGCAGAGCACCCGGCCAAGGGCACCCTGTGAGGGGGGCAGGACCGGATCCCTTGGCCCCCCCCAGCTCCCCTGGCGCTGGCAGGAGGCAGTGGGAAGAGCTGGTGAGAGGACGCTGACGGAGACACTTTTTTCCCATCCTAAAAATAGCAGCTGGCCGTTTCCCCAGCTTCCCGGCCTCGCCAACGCTCTTCCATTAGATGAAAAACCTAAGGCAGCCACCTTCCGTCAGCACGGCTGCGTGTGCTGGGGGAGGCTCACGCAGCCAAAATAGCAGCTGGGGACAGAGAGGGGCAGTGGGAGAGGGAAGGGAGCTGGCCAGCCCCAGTAATTCCCAACAGCTCTGACTCTCAAGCTTTGCTCATGCTCGGTGCAATGTCTGACCTTTAAGGCAAAAAAAAAAAAAAGGGAATGAGAAGCGAAGGGGAAAAGGCACTGGAGCAGCCCAGGAGCTGGAAGTCGGTTGAGCTTCAAATAGGCTCCGTGTCAGGCACTCAGAGGCTTTTAATAAGCCACAGAGTGAGAAATTTAACACCACAGGCTCTATTTTTGATCACTTGTGAAGGGGGGGGAGAGAAAGACAGAGTAAGCGAGAGGAGGGGGAGGAGGTGGTGGTGAGAAGAGGAGGCAGTCAAGATTACATCCTGGGTGGCAGTGCCAAAAATAGCCATGCCCTGCTCTGAGCACGGAGTGGCAGGAGCTGCGCAGGGCCCACAGCAGGCTGGAGTGGCAAGCACTGACCTCACAGGCAGCCAATGCGCCTTCCTTGGCTGGAACACTGCAGGGAAAAGGGGATTAGAGCGATGCAGAGGGATGGACAGAAGCTCTGCACAGTAGTGGAAACCTGAAATCCCTCTGGAAAGGCACGGGAGGGGGGCATGGAGCGAGGGGCCCGGCAGCAGCTGGTGCAGCAGGACACATAGGACACACATCCCAGATGCCTGGCACAGGCAGAACTGTCCCCTTGCCCAAACCTGCCCCTTCCCAGCAGTGCTGCAGCCTAGTGAACCCTTCCTGCTTCCCCAGGCTGAGAAGCCCTGGGGAACCCCAGGTGGCCTCCTCAGACAGGGCTGCACCCAGCGAGCAGGTAGCTCAGCAGAGCAGCTCTAGCCATCCCCACCACGAACAGAAGCAGGAAAGATTCCCACCATGCACAGCATCTGCTTCCCTCTCCATACCAAGCCCATCTCCAGGAGCATGGGAAGTGGCACTGGCAGCAGCAGGGGATGGGGCAGAGCCTGCCAGCTGCTGTCCGGCTGAGGGAAGCACCCTGCCATGCCAACGTGGATTCCTGCAGCGCTGGAGCCAGGAGGCTGAGGCAGAGCCAGTGCTGGGACAGGGAGGTGGGACGCGACAGCTCAGGGACAGATCTGTGCTCCTCCTGTGCTGCTGAAATCCCGCAGTCCAAGTGGCTACTGGAGATGGAGGTGGCTGGAGCACAGGGAGGGGATTATAAACCTGTCTGATGAACTTCCCAGGGGTGAGTCTCCCCTGGGAATGCCCAGCTAAACCCCAAGGCAGTGCTGGTGACCCTTTCCCAGGGTAAATCTGCCTTGGGGCAGGAGCTGGGAACTGCTCCTGGCTCCAACTGCAATTGCTGCCTGGGAAGAAGGCGATGTACCACAAGAGGGGGTCACATTTCCTTTTAATTGATCAGAACCATTTCTCCTCCCCCATTTGTCCTGCTCCATCTGTACAGCCAGGGAGCAGAACAGGGACAGGCTGGGAGTTCTGCATCCACAGTGGGATTCCTGCAAAACACAAAGTGGGGTCAGATTAGCATGGGGTGGGCTCAGCTGGGCTGTGGATCCCAGTCCCAGGGCTTGACCCCACTCCAGCTGCGCAACTGTTGTGAGTAAACATGAGCCACCAGCTCTCCAGGACCAAAGAGCACCCGGACCAGAGATCAGGAGAGAGCAGGAGCTGGTGCCCTCTTGTGCTCCAGGCTGAGCCCGTTGGAGGCTGTCAGTGACTCACAGCCCTGCGCAGCACACGCTGCTGCAGTTCCCAGCTGCCAGCACGTGGGAAGGGAAGGGATAAGGCACAGACCGTGCAGGGCAGAGCAAAAAGAGGCCACAAGGTAAGAACCTGGCCTCACCTCCCCTGAGACTGAAGCTGTTTGTTTTTAGTGAGAGCACGTGGGGCAGAGATCACGTGCTGCTCTCCCTGTAGGGCCCAGCATCCCCACTCTGCCCCCAAGTTGTCCCCAGATATGGCCAGTGCCAGTGGGGACCTGGGACACCAGCGAGGCCCCAGCAGTGACCACAGTTCCCAGTCTGCCCCAGCACCATCCACCCACCCTTGTTAGGGCTGAACTCCAGTGTCACAGCTGGGCTGGACTCCACAGTGCCACAACCCAGCCCCAGGCCACACTGCCACCTTGAAGCCCCAGGTCAGCTCTGGGCTAGGGGCTCCCATGAGCTCCCCAAAGCTGAGGCCTGACCCAGGTAAGGGACAGCTGTGGTCACTGCTCCCCAAAAGCAAGGCAGATCCCCTCACCCAGCCCAGCAGGCCCTAGAGCAGGTCTGGATGCTCAGCCAGGCCACAGGTGAACCTCACCTGGATTTACTCCAGAGCCTTTACCAGGGCTTCGTTAGCTTCTACCTTAATCTGAGCTTCTGCTTTAGCAGCTTCATCAGACGCTGCTGCCATCTCTGACACAGCTTTTTCCAGGTTGGATTTTGCAGTCTGGACACGAGGGCACAAAGAATGTGTGTCATCGGGAGACACTGCAGGAGAAGGGATTGTCCTTCCCTCCCTCCCCTGCAGCCATTGGTCCTTCATATGGATGCCAAGGACCCACTGACTTGAGAGCCTCACAGAGCTACAGACACAGCTGTGCTGGCCCCAGACACCTTATCAGCAGAGAAAAGCTGTTCTGGAGGTGAGGACAAGGTCACTGTCTGTCCAAGGGGTGGGAAACGGTATGGAGATTTATGACTGCAGAGCTCCCTCTCTCCAGAGAGTTCACCAAGGAGGAGCCCCAAGCCTCTGATCCCAAAATGTAGTGGGGGTGCAGACACAACCCTGGGTTCTGGGCACAGGAAGCTCCCAATACAAGGACCCCAGAGCAGAAAATGGGAGCAATTTCCCCCCAGGGAGGGAGCCCAGGGCTGATGAAATCTCTGGGTACTCACAGCCAAGTCCAGCATGTCCATGGTCACTGCCTCCTCTGCCAGCACCTGCACTGTGGAGTCGGCGTGGACAGTGACAGAGCCGCTGCTCACTGCGAGGCACAACATGGGGTGGATCAGCCAGGGCTGCCAGAGGGGCTTAGCCCTGGCATCTCCACCATCCTTTCCCAGAAGAAATCTTCGGCCCACTCCTGTCACATTTCCAGCATTCAGAGACTCGGCTCCCACCTCAAGGCAAGCTGGAGCAGGGGATGGTCCCAGAAAGTCTGAACAGAACCAAGACCTGACCCTAGCCTACAGCTCCCAGATCAGCTTCCAGCAGCCCCTGGCAGGCTGGGAAAGCAGAAATCCCTGGAAGTGCACCAGGCCACACCTGGATGGGCAGAGCCTCCCTTGTGAAAGCACTAAGAACACCATCCCCACGCACACCTTTCCTCCCCAGCTCCTCCTGCCTCGCTCACCAAAGTACTTGGTGGCCGTCCCATCCTCAGCATGGACTGTGACAACGCCTGGCCGGAGCACCTGTAGCGTGGGGACGTGGGATGCCAGGATGCCGAAGGAGCCAGTCAGCGTGGGCACATCCACCTGCTTCACGTTGGCACCGTTGTAGAACACCTAGATGAAGAGGGCAAAAGCGCAGTCACCGGCGATAGAGGGATGGAGAGCGGCGGTTCTGGAGAGCCCAGGGAAGAGCCCATCCCGAGGGAGCATGCCAGCTCTCAGCTCTGGCAGGTTCAGCATGCCCAGGTGTGCCCAGGACAGGCTGCCCCTGCACAGGATGAGAGTGGAGCCGGGCCCCAGAGGAGAGGTCCTGGCAAAGGCAGTGGGGAAGCGTTCCCAGCTCCCAGGGGCACGGCGGGGAGGTGGCACACGGAGACGCAGAGTCGGGAGTGGGCGAGAGGCGCCGGCACAGCCGGGAGCAGCCTGGGAAGCGCGTGGGGAGCCCTGAGCTGCCGTCCCCGCTCCGGCCCACGCTGCCGGGCTGTCCCTGTCCCCAGCGCCAGCCCGCGCCCTGCCCCAGGGACAGCCCCGGCTGGGCCCGGCGGGGGCGGATCGGCCGTGTCCCGCTCTAAGCCAGCGGCGCTGCGGCGGGACCGGGCCAGGCAGGCAGAGCGGGTCCAGCAGCGGGGCTGCAAGGGCTGGACCGGCCTCAGGCAGGCCCGGAAGCGCTGCGGCGGGGACTGAGCTCCCGAGTCAGGCGGGCAAGGCCCGAGGTCAGGGCCAAGGTCAGCCCGGTGACAGCCCTGTGACAGCCTGGCCGTGCCCTGGGAACCGCAGAGCCTCCGGGAGCGGAGAGCCCCGCGGGAGCGGCAGCACCAGCCGCGTCCCGCCCGCCCCGGGCCCTCAGGAGACACCGGGCGAGGCGGCGGCGGGGGCACTNGGGTCAGCGGCAGCGAGGAGCGGGCGAGACGGAGGAAGCGGCGGGCGCAGAACATCGCGGCCATGTCCTCAGCGGCAGCGGCGCGGGGCAGGCCGGGACGGCGCTGGACCACAGCTCCCGGCGCACCCCGCGCGCCGTCCGGCGGAGGAAAAGCGCGATACACCGACTGGCCTTATGGGAGTTGTAGTCTTCCCCGCCTGCCTACTGTTCTGGTGCTCGGCGGGGGGGCCTGCTCCGCCTCCGCACCGAGGGGCCGCCGCACCCCCGGCCCCGGTCCGGCCGTGCCCCAGCGGCTCGGGGGGCGCCGGGCTAGGGGGGGGGACAGGGGGGGGGGGCAGGGGGGCAGGCAGGGGTATGAGACAGGCAGGGGTACAGGCAGGGATGCAGGCAGGGATACAAGAAGGGCTGGTGCAGGCAGGGATGGAGGAAGGGGTGGTGCGGGCAGGACTGGTACAGACGGGTGTGAGGGCGGGAGTGGAGGCAGGGCTGTTGTAGGCAAGGCTGGTGCAGGCAGGCAGGGATGCAAGCAGGAGTACTGTCAGGGCTGGAGCAGGCAGCGGTGTAGTCAGGGCTGGGGCAGACAGGTGTAGTCAGGGCTGGGGCAGGCAGGAGTAAAAGCAGGCGTACAGGCAGAGGTACGGGAAGGGGCGCAGGCAGGAGTTACAGGCAGGACTGTGGGGCAGGCAGAGGAGGGGGTACAGGCAGGGCTGGTGCAGGCAGAGCCTGGGGCAGCCCCTGTCCCCACGTGACGCCCGCGCCGCGCGGGGGCGGCTCCGGTTCATTCATAAATCCCGGGGCCGCCCCGCCGCACCGAGCGCAGCGGCGGCGATGGAGCCCTGGTCTCGCTTGTAGGTGAGTGTCTGGCTCCGCCGCCTCGCGACAGCCCCTATCACGATATAGGGAGCCGGCCCGGCTGAGGGGAGACCATCACGCCCTACCGCGCGTAGAGGTCCCGGGGGCTCCTGCCTCGCTGTCACCAGCTCTGTCGGCAGCCCTGTCACCAGCTCTGCCTTCATCCCTTATCCCTGCTCCACATTCCTGTCCCACATCCCTGCTCGCATCCCTCATCGCTCATCCTACATCCCTGTCTCCATCTCTGCCCCACATTCCTGCCGTCATCCCGCATCCCTGCCTCCATCCCCGCCCCACATCCCTGACTGCATCCCCGTCACCGGGCTGGGGCGCGGGGCTGCAGTCACAGGGGGCAGAGCGGGTCCCCCCCACGCCCCCAGCCCAGCCCCGGTCCAGCCGGACCCCGTGGGTCGCACACACACGTGGGGCCCAGCACCGGCCCGCCCCCCGCACCCCTTCCCACGTGCGGAGGCGCGGCACCACCGGGATCCCCCGACCCCGAGCCCCCGCCCCGGGCACTGGCGGCGACCCCGGATCCCGCCCCGTGTCCCGTCCGGGGGGGACAGCCTGGGGACCGGCCCCCTTCTCCAGACAATGGCCGTCCTGTTCCTGTCGGGTCGCCATGGAGACAGGATTCCTCCATGATGGGGAACAGGAGGGACATTCTTCCCGCTCCCCCTGCCTTGGGCCTGAGGGTGCCCCACAGGGATCCCTCCCGTGAGGCGCCCATCCCACGTGGAGCCGCAGCCACCTCGCCCGGGGTCCCCTCATGTGGTCGGAAGCGGGACCCCCCCACCCCCTTACCCTTTCTCAGGGGTCTCGGGGTGGGTCCGCTCACCTGGTGCTGCATCCTGCCAACTTGGAGAGGTGTGAGGGCCGGTGTGGGCAGGGGGTTCTCTGCCTCGGGGGGCCCCAAACACCCCGATATCCCTCCAAGGGGTTGATACCCCGACCTATGACAGGGCTGCCCTCAGCCATCACTGTCCCTCACTGCCAGCTGCGACATGGCCACCCTTGCGCTGTCCCCACGAGTGACAGTCCCCACCCCTTCACGGGCTCCATTCACATTTTTCACTGACCTAATTTTGAGCGGCTTCTAAGTGCCCACCCCTGCCCGCTCCGGGGGTCCCGAACACAGCATTGCCCACCCAGCCCAGGCTCAGCCCCTTCCGCAGCCCGGGGACACACGGCCTCGCAGCGGGAGCTGGAGCTCAGAAGCCCCCGGGAAGGGCCAGACACGCGGGAGGGTGATGAGGTCCCCGCCGGGTCCCCAAAGGCCGCAGGGCCGCTGCCGCGGAGGAGGGGAGTGGGACCCCTGTCCCAGCAGCCCTCGGTCCTCAGGACCTCAGCCTGGCCCCCCTGGCCCCTCGGTGTCCCCCCCGCGCGGACAGCCCGGTGACGGAGCCGCTCTCGGGATGACTCACGGGCGTCACCCGTCGCTCTCCGCCGACACCCACGCCACGAGCTGTGGAGTGGCCACCTTCCCCCGTCCCCGCCGGGAGCCCCCAGCGCGGCTGCCCCCGAGCTTCCGCGGGTAGGGGGTCTCCCTGCGGCGGGGCTGGGGCTGCGTTTGACCCCCGGGGACGGCAGCGCGGTGTCACCCCGGACCTGGGGCAGGGATTTCACCCCGTGGCCAGCTCTGGCCACCGGCACTAGCCACTGTTTGGGGGCTCTGGCCCCAGCCGGGCGTGGGGACCGTGGCCGCTCTTCGCAGGGCCGGGGGTTGTGCCCACGCGAGTCCGGGGGCTGGGCGCGGGAGGTGGCTGTGCCCGGAGGGGATGAGGGGCTCCCTGGGGAGGGGCAGCGGTTCTGCCCTCTCCTCCCCATCTCTCCATCCGTCCATCGCTGCTTCGCTCCTGACCACACCCTCCCTCCCTTCATCCTTCCCCTGAGCACACCCTCCCTCCATCTCTCCATCCCGGTCCCTCCCTCCCGGTCCCTCCCGGCAGCTCCGCACCGCGGTGCCGGGCAGGGGCCGGGCAGGAGCCGCTGCCACCGCCCCCGGCCCGGCCCCGCCGTCCCGGCCGGTGCCTCCCTCTGTCTTCCCCCACCCCAGGACACGCTCGGTCCGGGACAGACCATGAGCGATGACCCGACACCCTGGGACAACGCGACCGAGAGCGCCACGGTGAGTGCTGCCTGTCCTTGCCTGCCCCTGCCTGTCTCTGGCGCCCCTCCCCAAGCCGCCAGCCTCGGGGTGCCGCGGGAGGGGGGGATGCATGTTCGGAACTGTGGGGTTCTCGTGGCTGCCGTGGGGCTGGCGTCTTCGCTCGGGTGAGGACGGCAGCAGCCCCGCTGTCGCCCCCTGCTCTGCCAGTTCTGGGACTGGGTGACAGTTCTCAGTGCTGGGATGCTGTGGGTGCTGGGGGTCCAGGGGCCTGGACGCTGCTGCCGGATCAGCCCCTCTCCCCCGGGCAGGGGAAGCGAGCACCGACCCCGCGGTGGGGCAAGGGTGGGGGTCCTGTTGCCGTCCCCATCCCCAACCCTGTTCCTACTCCCACTCGGCGCGAGGGCCGCGGGCGGCTCAGCCTCCTCGGCTGCCGTTGCCTTGGTGCTGGCAGGGCCCGGGGGCGGCGGGTGGGGGGCGCGGCGGCTCTGGGGGCAGCGCTGGCGTCAGCGCGGCGGGGGCAGGTTTGGGGTGGGCCGGGGCCCCCTAGCGCATCCCCGCGGCTCAGCCCCTTGGCCCCGGGCAGGCGGTGCCCGGCCAGGTGTCCCCTCAGGATGGGTACGTGCTGCTCCTCGCCCTGCTCTCCATCTTCATTGGGGGCACCCTGGTCCTGCTCTCGGGCATCCTGATCATCTGCCGCCGCTGCTGCGAGGCCGACCGCCGGCACTCCAGGTGGGCAAGGATGACGCCACTGTCCCCGGGGTGTGTGGCACCGCACCGAGGGTTGGGGGACTGGCCCGGGTACCTCTGACCCTCCTCCCCCCGCAGAGCCAGTGATGACCCCGAGAAAACCAACACCACGTATCTGGATGACTCGCAGCAGGCGCAAGGTGAGTGACCCGAGTGCTGTGCTGACCACCCCCCAGTTGCATCCCAAGTTCCAGAGAGGGCGATGAGGCAGCTCCTGGGCCCTCCCCTCCCAAGGTGCAGCCCCCGATCCTGTGGCAGTGACCACCACACACCCCTTGTGACCTCCATTGTCTATCTCTGGCTGTGGAGCAGGACTGGCAGCTGGGAGCGGGGAATTCCTGGGAGCAGGCTGGCATTGAGGCCAGGAGTGCAACAAGTTTGCCAAGCCTCAGCTGGGGAAGCTGGGGTGCACCACGGTGGAGGGAGCTGGTTGCTGACCTCCTTCTCTGCAGATATCAGCGGCAAAGCAGAGGACCCCGAGTGCCTGTCATCCTCCAGCTACCGGGATGTGGAGAGTGAGCGGTTTCTGTCCTCCAGCTCCTCCACTGCCCGGCGTGTCTCCTTCAACGAGGCTGCGCTCTTTGACCAGGGCAAGAAGACCCAGGAGAAGGGGAGGAGGTGAAGCTGTGGGCTGAGGGGGGATGGGGGGTTGGGGCTGCCCTTCCTGACCCAGCTGTTCCACAGGTACACACTGACAGAGGGCGATTTCCACCACCTGAAGAACGCCCGCCTAACTCACCTGCACCTCCCGCCGCCTGCCCTCAAGATTGTCACCATCCACGAGTGTGAGTCCAGCGAGAACAGCTTAGCCATGACTCCCCGCCTGCCCCCACCCAAGCCTGGTCTTGCCATCTTCCAGGTGAGCCCTCAGTGCCTGAGGGACAGGTGGGACATGGGGGCCAGGCATCCTGCAGCACCCCAGGGAGGCACTGCTGGGCCCAGGGTGGGAGTCTCAGGACATTGCTAGAAGAAGAGACAGGAGGTCCTGGGGTGCAGACCCCTTAAGCGTGCTCTGCCTTGCAGCCCCCGGCAGG
This sequence comes from Irena cyanogastra, assembly GCA_013397155.1. Classification (NCBI taxonomy): domain Eukaryota; kingdom Metazoa; phylum Chordata; class Aves; order Passeriformes; family Irenidae; genus Irena; species Irena cyanogastra. Next base: position 126,668 of record VWZV01002558.1, read on the forward strand.
GGCCCTGCCCCGGCCAGTGCTCCCGAGCCATGCCGTGGGCCCCAGCTCTGCTCTGCCTGGGGACACCTACAACTCCACCGTGGACACCAGCTTCACAGAGGCCAGCCCATCCGCCTCTTCCGACTCCGGGGAGGGGCCTTCGGTGAGTGCTGGAGTGGGGGAACACTACTGGAAAGGGGAAGGAGCTCCCAGCCTGCACAGCTCCAAGGGTCCTGTCCTGCTCCCTCCCGGCTCCCCCAGATCCCATCCCTGCCCCCACGCTCCGTGCCAGGGCTCAGGAAGAGATGTGGATATCCAGCTAGAAACAGGTTTTGCTCCCCCCCCCACTCCCCCCCACCTTGTCCCTGCCCTGGGGGACATTTGTGCATCTGCTGCAGCCCAGCTCTTTGGAGCAGACAAAGGAGCCAAGTGGGATGCGGGAGGATTGGGGAGGCATGCTTGGGTCTGAGCGAGCACTCACGGCCCCCCCATACCCCCAGTTCACAGCAGCACCCAGGAGTGGGAAGGCAGCTGGGGTGGGCAGTGCCGGCCCCGGGGAGCCCCCCCCGCCCCCCCCCCAGGGGACTGTCCTGCAGTTCTTCCCCCGCCTGCGTCGCCATGCCAGCCTGGATGGGGCCAGCCCCTACTTCAGGATCAAGAAGTGGAAGCTGGAGAGCACCCAGCGGGCATCCAGCCTGGACACAAGAGGTGGGGGTCAGCTCCGGCCCCGCGGGGCTGTGCAGGGTGGGTGGACATGTGTGGGTGGGGGGCTGGTGGTGCCGGTTAGGTTGTCCCCCCAGCCCTGCCCTGCACCCCCCAGGGTCCCCCAAGCGTCGGCAGTTTCAGAGGCAGCGGGCGGCCAGCGAGAGCATGGACCAGGAGGACCGGGACCCCCATCAGACCGACATCATCCAGTACATTGCCCACACAGATGACGTGTCCTTCCGCCCCGCGGGGAGCCCCTTCCTGCCCTCCCCCGCCAGCCCCCCACCCTCTCTCGGCAGGTATTTTTCAGTAGATAAGAGGGGACAGGGATGGGTGAGCCTGGCACTGAGAAGGCACCGAGGGACCCTGCGCTGCCCTGGGCGTGGGGGGCTCCCACCTCTGTGGCTCTGGTGGGGCAGCCGAGTCTGGGATGAGGGGTCTGGGGGGGGCTGGTGAGGGGGAGGTTGGGTTGGGGCATGGGCACGATGGTGGCAACAGCCACCCAGGAGGACTGGGTGGCACCATGGCACTGCTGTGGAGCCTGCAGGGGCCGGGCTGACACATCCCTGACCACTGCCTGCGGGGTCTGTCCTGTCCCTGACGTGACACCGGGGTGGCGCCCGCAGGTTAGAGCCAGGCGAGGGGGGCACGGGCAGCCCCGGCGAGTCCAGCGTGCTCGAGCAGCCCAGCGCCTACCACGACATCTGGAGCCTGCGCGCCTCGCTGGAGCTGTACGCGGCTTCTGAGCGCAGCAACGACCAGGACTCGGTGCGCAGTGATGGCGGGGACAGCATTTCCTCCACCAGCGGCGTGCGCCCCTGCCCCTCCCCTTCCCTGGATGAGGCTGAAGGCCCCGAGGAGAAGTTCTGGGGTCGGCCCAAGCCGGAGGAGTCGGAGCCCGGCACACGCAAGCTGCTGCAGATGGACAGTGGCTACGCCTCCATCGAGGCGCCCAGCCGGGGGGGCGAGGAGGGGCCCCCCAAGGACCAGACAGCCTCCGAGAAGCGCATTTGCTTCACCAGCGCTGGGCGGAAAGGAACCATCTTCGAGAGCTTTGAGGGCCGAGAGCCGGAGGAGGAGGAAGATGAGGAAGAGGAGGAGGCGGGGAGCACGACCCTGGGTGCAGCGGGTGGGGTACACCTCCGTCCCCACAGCCCCCTGGCCTGGTCCCTGTATGGGCAGATGTTCCCGGGGCGGGAGGGGGTGCCCCGGCGGGACTACAGCATCGACGAGAAGACGGACGCGCTGTTCAACGCCTTTGTGCGCCACGACCCCCAGTTCGATGAGTCTCCGCTGCGGGGGAAGCACCGCTCCCGCACCCACCTGCGCAAGCAGTGGCAGCACACGAAGCAGTTCAGCGACCCCGGCGTGCGGTACCCGGCGCTGGAGCGGCACCGGACGCCCCTGCGCCGCGGCGACAGTGCCAACTACCCCCTGGACTCCCGGTTCCACAGCCCCTTGCCTCGCATCATCAGTGCTGGTGATGAGGAGGCAGCTGAGGCGTCCGACGGAGTCCCCCCTGCCCCAGCGCTGCCTGACCCCGAGATCCAGGTGATCGTGGAGGAGCCTGGAGAGGCAGCCCCCGAGCCCAAGGCTGGCTCTGAGCCCTCTGAGGACGATGACTGCCCTGGCCCTGGTAGGTGCTTGGGGCTGGGCTCCAGCTCGGAGCTGATGGACAAGATCACCGGTGGCCTGGAGGAGCGGCTCTATGGGCACCTGCGGAAAGCGGCAGAGAGAGAGACCCTCGAGTGCACGGTGGCCGTGGCAGCCAGTGATGCCCCCCCTGACCACAGCACGGTCTAGGCCCAGCATGAGGGGGAGAGAACCCGGCACAGGGGGGCTTGGCTCCCACCAGGGTTCAGGACTTCATCCCCTTCTGCTGCTGGCACAGGGTGCCCAGTGCAGGAAGGGGGTCCCGGCCCAGGCCAGGAGGGCATGTGGGGGCCCCTGGCTGTAACCTCAGCACGGGGGCCTGGTAGCATGGGGTGGCCGAGCCCCCCGGCTCCCAGGAGCAAGGGCCTGTGCTGGGGGAGCCCCGGGGGTCGGGGTGCGGAGGAGAAGCCGAGTGTTGGCCAGGGGTCAGCTCTGAGGGACTTTGTTGAAGCCCTCACCCCGCTGAGCCCCTGTAGCACCTTCGCTCTCCCCTCTCTCCGTTGTTTTACAAGCAATAAGCCTCTCATCTGGCCGGGAATGTCCCCACCAGGAAGGGGCCGGAGCTGGGTGTCCCCGCTTCGGGGGATGCTGTGGTGCCATCCTGGCCAGGGGGTAGTTTGGGGAGGGGGGAGTCACCTCCTCAATCCCAACACCCCCCTCCCCCAAGATCTGCAGGGAGCCTGGGATCTAAACTGGAAGCAGGGGGCCTGGGCCACAGGGATTCTTGAGGGGCTCAAGCACCTCCTGGGCGGCCCCCAGAGTTGCAGCCCAAGGGCTGGGGGGAAGGATCAGCCCTGGAGACCCCAAAAATACCCCCCAGAGGGGTGGGGGCTGCCTGGTGCCTACCCCTGGTGCTGCCCCCTGGTACAGGGTGAGAGCAGAGCAGGGCATCCCCAGTGTGTGCTGTGGGTGACCCCCAGTGCCCCCCACCACCCCAGGAGCTCAGTGGGGGCTCAAGGATATTTATTGATTTTTACAGAGGCGGCTGCTGCACCAGGGGGGTTTGTTTGCTTTTTACTGGGTTTTTATTTGTGTTTCAAAGGATGGGTGAAAAAGAGAAAAAAAGAAATTGCCCCAGGCCAGCCCTGACTATGGCACCTGGGACTCGGCAGCGGGGGGGGAGGACAGGCAGGGCCCCCCCAAACTCCCATTGCATGCGAGTAGAGGCCGGGTTGCCCCTTCCCTCTGTGCAGGCTCTGCCCAAAGCTCTCCCTCCATCACCTCTGCGTTTTTAAGTCTATAAACAAAGGAGAAAAACCAAAACCAACCGTGACATCTCTGAGCTCTTTTCTTACCTTCTGCTCCCTGGGATGGTATCTGCTGTGGGGGCGGGGGGGTC
>VWZV01002559.1:0-15913 GCA_013397155.1 Irena cyanogastra
TAATCATAAGACTGCAGGATAAACCCATGAATTTGTATTGTTTGGGGTCAGATATAAATAATTACATAATACCATTTCTGAAGAGAATGGAAACCTCCATTCAACTGGAAAATCATACTCTATTTTTGCAACTAAGTGTAAACTTGACAGATTAGTGTTTTCTATTGTTTCTCTACATACATCTGTCGACCCAGTATTTCTAAGAGTTTTCAAGGAAATTAGAACAGAAAAACCCCCACCAAAATTTATCAAGCCTAAATCAAGTTGTTTTTTTTTAATTATTAAATCCTAAAGCCTTAAGTGAGTAATACTTTATGCATCAGTGTTTGTTCAGTCATTGATCTTAAAATTGCCTTTTGAAGTGCTCAAGTATGCAGGAGATTTATGATGAAAAAACTGATTTAGGCATAACACTGTTAAGTGTTACAATGTACTTAATGTTGGCTTGCTTGCTGCTAATTAAAATTGACCAACAGTTCAGTATTAAACTTCAGATATGTACTGCTCACGCTGAAAATTATATTTCTGGAACTGAAAGACTCAGTTTGGACATGCAGAGGTCAAAATGGGTGAACGTATCCTTTCAGGATTTTTTTTCTGTAAGTGGTTTGTCCAGCTTTCTTAGCTCTTGATCTCTTTTTGCTTCTATCAGGGTTAGAATTCATTTGAATGATGGATCAGTTTTCTTCTTTTGTGACAAAAGAATGAGAAAGTCTGCTAGCAAGGATTAGTGTGCCCATCCATACCAGTCACTGAAAACAAGAATGAGTTGTGCAAGTTTTTTCTTAAAACCAGAAGCCTTTTGGAGAACAAAAGGATAATGGCATTTCTGGAGTTCTCTGTCACACTGGGTTAGCTGCTAATATGAAAGATTCTAGAGGTTTTTTTGCATCACAAGGTTAGCTTAAGCAGAATATCCAGATCACATTTGACTGTCACATTTGGTTAGCATAAAATTCTTGTTGTTTCAAGAAACCCTTAATGATCCTGAGATTGGCTCAATTGACTGATAATGCAAAGGCTCTGGGTTCAAGTCCCAGATGGGTGATTCTTTTAAGAGTTGGACTTGATGATTTTTGTGGGTCCCTTTCAACTCAGAATATCCTGCTACCTGGATATTTATTTTGCTTATATTTCCCTGCATTGTGAAGATTGGAGGTTTGGTTACTGTCTTTCCTCGTGCGATTAACATCCATGTTAGCAGATGTATCTCAACCCAAGTGAATGGAGGTCTTACTGAACTCGTTCCTCTGTGGGCCTCACTACTAGGTATTGTACTAAATTTAAGTGTGTATTTCATTAAAACTACAAGCCAGTGTACCACTGAAGAATCACTACCATGAGCAAAAAGTAAATGTTTGCAAAATTATGAACTGCATTTGGAATACTGTACAGAAGACAAGGTGCAACTGAATTGTAATTTACCTTTTAGGTTAGAATAGAATGCAGATATTTGCAACAAATTCTTCTATTCATTTGTGTCCGTGGTACTTTTGAAATTAAATATAAACTACATGAAGTGGCTCAAATTGACAACATTGTTATCTCTTTCTTAAACTGATGTTCAGTGTACAGTAAGTCTGTAATTCATTCGTCACTGTCCCTTTTAAAACAGACTATTCTGCTTCCCTATCAATTATTCTTTCTTCTACCTCTCCTAAGTTATTTCCCTTTGAAAGCCTCATATGGGAGTTTGTTTCAGCATCTGTGGAGTTCATGCCCCAAATATGTCAGTTTCTTTCAAATTGTGGAGATGAGCTGCTGGCTGGTAGGTCCTGTACATTCAAATGAACAGCCAATATCCACTAAAATTATGTGTACAGTGAAATGATAGTCTCAAGGAAAAACAAATAGGAAAAACCCTTCAGGGTTATATTTTTTTTTCTTTCCTTCCACTTTAGAGTAGAACAGGCTATGTAATAATCTTCATTTGTGACAAAATATGAGTTCATTACAAACGTGAGAAAAAAAGACAGTATTTTTACAGGTTAGAAGCTGAATTTTCAGGTTGTGCAAAATGTTACTTGTTACCTGCTAAGATGATTCATCCTTTTTTTTTACATTCTTGTCTTCCATAGTTGAATCAGTGGTAATAATTGCAGTGGTAGTAGCTCACTAGTAATCTTTTGATTACTACTTTTACTGGTGAAGTAATTCCTTCCTTTCCCCCTCCCCCACCCCAGATCAATGAGGAAATTATTAAAAAAGGGGAGGCGTATAAAATAATCCAAATATTCTTTCTCTCATTAAGAAAGAAGAGTACATAAAGCAGTGTAGGTAGACCTGTCCTAGCAGGATATTCGTATGCAAACTAAAGTTAAATATGCAATGGAAATGGAATGGCAAGAAAAGTGTGTATCTGTGGTTGAATTTTGTGAGTTGACTAAATGAGTTTTGTAGCAATTGGAAAATTGACAAACTTAGGTTGTGGTCTAATTAAGGACTTTTTTTGATCTGGCCTCTTGTTTTGATGTGTATTTTACTTATCACTTAGATTAGAATTTTTGTATGGGTTTCTTTGCCTACTTCTGTTCTGGAAATTGGAAATAAAGTCCTTGAATCATGAGAATTAGTGGAAAGTGATCTTTCAGATTTGCCTGCAATTACTCCTTTTTCTCTCCTGTGAATCGTTCTAACATGATGGATGCTAAATTCCACCTCCCTGTATGAGGAATTGCACAGTGATTATTCTGGGGGAAAAAAAAACCATAGAAGTGGCCAGCAAAGGGGCACATTGATGATTCCTAGTTTCTGTGATTATCGAAGGCTAGGTAGAATCTGATGACAGGGAACAGTCACAACTGGAGGGAGGATATTATTAATTAATTTCATATTCTGGATAAAGGTAATTTAAGAATAAAATCCACCAGCACTGAAGACCAACACTTCCTAGAGTACTTTTGAGAGTCTGCTCAGGAGATGAATTTGAAGACAGTCTATGTCGCTGTTACTAGTAGAGTTCAACCATTTTACAGTTTTGCTTTTAGGATTACTAATGTAATTTTAATACATGTTTGATCCAAGCTACATTTGAAGTATATTCACCTTGCTTTGTGTTTTGTGGGAAGCATTGTAACATCTGTGCCGTTAGCTTTCAAAGACCTGGATGGTTTTGAACACACTTTGTTCATAGCATTCTATGAACTAATGTTTCTTAAATTTTTGATCCTCAGTGTATTAGACAGAAAGACAATCCTTGGCCAGCCAGCCATGGGGAGAAATCCTTTTTTTCTCTTCAAATGTAACTTTAAAGATTAGCCAACTAATGATGATATATTGTGTAAATTAAGTATTTAACATTCCAAAACATATTGACGTATTTGAATTCAGCACGCCATGTAATCTTCCTTGTTCCTCTTGGCTGATGCACAGTCAAAAGTTCCATTATATTCTATTGAATTTGAAACCAGATTAATGTCTAAAACTTTTCTTTGTTTACAAGTTGTATGCTATTAAAGAGAAAAGTAGCTTTTCAAAATTACTGCTTATTAGGTTGCAAAACAGCCACAAACAGTGCTCCTATGAAATTCTTCTACTGACTTCTCAGTGTAAATGCATTATGGTACAAGTGGTGTCCTAAGACTTATCCCTCTGTTTTTTATTGGAGGGAGAGCAGAAACTCTAAAGACTGGATTCTTAACCAGAAAGTAACAGTAGTGATAGCATGGTAATTTTTACCTAGTATGCCCACATTTACTAGAGTGATAAGACTGTTATTATATGGCTGATCTTTCCTAGGGATTATTGTAATACCTTTATCAGAGGGTACTTTGTGGGAGAAGGGGATTTCGTACACACCTTTCAGTAAAAGGGCATGGTGGAAAGCACACGGGTGCTGGAAACATTGCTCTTGTTGCTACTACCACAGAGCAGTGCTGGGACTGTCCTGCTGGTTGTCAGCAGCTGAGGACACTGGCCCAGCAGCAGTGTTGTGCAGAAACAGGTGCTCGAGGAATATCTGGCTTTGATTTCAGGTAATTTTTAAAAAATTTTGCTTTGTTACTTCACTTCAGCTTAGCAAAGTAAAACAGTTCATTTGCTTAAGTCTTCTTGGTTTAAGTCAAATGATGTCTACTTCGTATTGCTTCCTTCAAGTCACTGTTCTTTGCTTAGAGCAAAATATAATTAAATTTACCTTTCAGTAAAATAAAAAGAAATGGAAGGAAAAGGAGTTTGTAATGTGTCACTCAATAAAGAAAGATGCAGGACACACTTTTAAGGTGCAAAGAAGAAAAGAATCAATCTTGGTTTATTTCATGCGCCTCTTTTTACAGGGTTTTTAAAGAACATCCCCTGTCTATCCTCAGTTGGTCAGTAACAAGTTGTTACCCTGTATTGATTGGCCACTCAAACTCCCAGTGTGTTCATGCAGGAGAAGTTGTGAGAGTTTTCATTTTTCTATCTAACGGTGTAAAAACAGTTTGTACAGGTGGCTAGTGTTTATCACAGTCCTAGAGTTCTTTCTCAGGGAAAACAGCTTGTTTTCCACAGTCCTAGAGCTCTTTCTCAGGGAAAATAAGTTGTTTTTCACTGCTGCAGAGCTCTGTTCTCACAAAGAGCTGTCAGCTTCTCATGGCTTCTGTTGGCTCTAGTCAGGATTCAGTTTGTAGGCCTTTGGCCTGCTGTTTCACCACCACAGTAATGTTCCCCCCTCCCTTCCCTCTCCAGTGCTATTAATCTAGAAGGAAACAGGTTAGTTTTCAAAATAAAATTTTAACAGCTGATAGCATAAATCATAGATATCAGATAAATTTGTTTCTTGCCTATTTTTGAGGTATGTTTTCACACTTGAATCTGCTTAAGAAGATCGAACCTTCTATGGTCATGCATTTATCATGGTAACTACTCTAAATGATCAGTGAGATTGTCAGGTTGTTTCAGGTAGTGCCTGAGACTCTCCAGACTCACAGGGTGAATTTTAAGATATGACTGTCTAATACAGTGGCAGTTTGTTGACATTTTGCAGTGCTTCCAAATGGTTTGAAGCTTGGAGTTGGCAAATTTGTGTGAAGTCAAAGCTTTTGCCTGTGCCAACAGTCTGGCCACCTAAATGCACTTGATATTACACCTTCTGTTTCTGCCTCCGTTACTCTTTAAGCCCTCTAAACAGCTGCTTATTTTGGAGACTTATTTAACTTCTCCAGTGGTGAGGAATCATTTACACTTCCCTGAAATTGTATGGTTTTCTCTGCTAAATAACAAAGATAAAAGGTGGCTTCTTGGGAACACACACAATAAAGGGAGCTTTCCTGAGTGCCACTTTTTTCCCCTCTTAATTTCATATCTGTTCACAACAGGCACTACTAAAACTGCTGCATTTTTTTACTGACTGACCTAGTCATAGCAGAACACTGTGCCATTCAGTGAGCTTGGTAGGCTGCAGCGTTGAGTGGTAAACCTAGTGAGGTTCAGTAAGGGCAAATGTAGGGTCCTGCACCTGGGGAGGAATAACCCCAAGTACCAGCACAGGTTGGGGGCTGACCTACTGGAGAGCAGTTCTGTGGAGAAGCCCCTGAAAGTCTTTGTGGATGACAAGTTGACCATAAGCCAGCAGTGCCCTTGTGGCCAGGAGGGCCAGTGGTGTCATAGGGTGCATTGGGAAGAGTGTGGCCAGCAGGTGGAGGGAACTCCAGTGACATCACATCTGGAGTGTTGTGTTCAATTTTAGTTTTGGTACAAGAAAGACAAGGTACTACTCGTCTGGTGGAGGCCAAAAAATTATGGGGGATCTGGAGCGTCTCTCTTGTGAGAAGAGGCTGTGAGAGCTCAGCCGTCTGAGCTCTTCTGGAGAAGACTGAGAGGATCTCAACAATGCATACAAATGTCTCAAAGTCAGGTACCAAGAGGGTGGTGCCAGATTCTTTTCGGTAGCGCTCAGCAGTAGTATGAGAAGGAATGGCCATAAACTAAAACACAAGAAATTCCACGTCAGCCTGAGGAAGAGCTCTACACTGAGAGGGGCAGAGCACTGAGGCAGGCTGCCCAGGGGAGCCCGGAGACTTCCTCTCTCCCTCTCTCCAACGCCATCTGGATGTGTTCCTGCTCTAGGTGACCCTGCCTTGGCACGGGGTTAGTCTCGGTGATCTCCAGAGATCCCTTCCAACTCTAACGATTCTGTGATTCAGGCTTGAGCTGCGGTGCGAATTTAGGACTGGATAAATTCATACGTCTGGAAGTTAATTCTTTTCCCCTCCGTTTTTTGTGTGCTCCGCAGTAGTGCTGCAGCTCTGGCTGAACTAGAAGCCGACGCTGCCGAGCACCATTTGTCTTACACCACGTTTTTTCCAGTGGAAGCTTCTCCCGCCTCATCCCAGCAGCGCGGGGGGCGGGGCCAAGCCAGGCTCCCCTCCCGCCCCTGTCACGTGATGGATGATCACGTGAGGGGCGCGCAGATGGCGGCGGCGCTGCCGCCGCGCTGAGGAGACCCGGTATGGAGGTATTCATCCCGTCCTTCCGATACGAGGAGAGCGAGCTGGAGCGGGCATACACGGTGAGGTGCGCCGAGCGGGGCACGCCCGCGCCTCGGGGTGGCCATGTGCCGGCAGCCGACGGGGGCTGCGCTGGGGCGGCGGGCAGACATCAGCATGCCGGGGCCGTTCTGCCCTCCCTGCTAAGGCCAGCCCCGACCTGCCCTGCCCTGCCCAGCCTTGCCCTGACCGGCGCAGGCCGTCCTTGCCCCGCCAGCCCTCTCCAGCTCTGCCCAGCCTTGCCCTGTTCTCCCCATCTCTGCCCTGCTCTTGCCCCGCCCTGCCCTCTCCAACATTGCCCTGGCTAACCCTGTCCTGTAGAGCCATCTCAGCCCTGCTCTGTACACCCCAGCCCTGTCCTTCTTGTCCGGGCCGGCCTTTCCATGCCTAGCCGTGCCCAGCGCAGTCCACCCCTGCTCTGCTCCTCTCGGCACAGGAAGGATGGTCTCAGCCCGACAGACACCTGCTGCCTCACAGGAGCTCTGTTCTGCGGGGCAGCAGCGGCCGTGGCTGGTACAGCGTGACCAGCAAGGGAGGAGAGGCTGCTGCTCCCTCGCCACTCGGCCCTGCGGGGTCCAGGTCCCGTGCAGGGCCAAACGCGGTGAAAGGGCTGGATTGTCTCTTGCGTGTGGAAAGGCTGAGAGAGCCGGGACTGCTCCTCCTCGGGAAGAAAAAGGGCAGGGGCGTCTCTTCAACGTGTACAGATGATCTGAATGGACAGAATGAGAAGGCCAGACTCTTCATATTGGTGCCCAGTGACAGGAGAGGTGGCAGTGGGCAAGAATCAGAACGCAGGGATCGCCGTTTAAACCTAAGACAAGACTGGTTTGTTATCACAAGGGTGGTCAAACACTGGCATAGGTTATCCAGAGGACTGTGAAGTCTCCATCCTTGCAGGTTCTCAAAACCTGCCTGGACACTATCCTGGGTAGCCAGCTGTGTAGCTGACCCTCCTTGAACAGGCAGGTTTTTCTGCACAGTTTTTAGAGGTCATTTTTGTTCTCAGTAGTTTTCTCACCCCACAAAACTGTTAAACACTAGCACACTCGCATGGTCCTTGGTGGAGACAGGTGGACCAAAACCCAAGGTATTTATCTCTGATAAATAAAAGTGGATATTCAAAGCTTACTTCTTTTAGTAAATAAATTCATTTAGTACCTTAGAAAAAAGAATTGAATCCTGTAGAACTTCTAGAAGATAAATCCATGTAGGCATAGATCCATGAAGGAAGTTCATCTTCCTTACGCTTTATGCTGTATATTATTTGGTCCTCAGTACCAGCAAGTGTTTGCAGGTCTTGCAAAAGGTAAACCACTTTAGTTGTGTTTATGTGGGAGTGTAGCAGCATTAATATTTTTGCCTCTTGGGTGAACTTAAATGTAAGTGACTCCCTACAAGATGCCTCTGTGATTTTGGGGACTTGGCTTTCAAACATTTTGACTGAATGTGATTGAGTGTAATTACAATAGCACAGACTGATCCCACCACATCCTAGTTGGGCAGGTTAGTGAAAATGACAGAGTGATTTCTAAGATGTCCATATTACAAAATAGGATTTTTCATAGTAATGTTTATTTTTAGTATTTGCTTTTCGTGAGTTTCTATTTCTTTAAATGTAGTACTGTCTGTGACTCCTGCTATCTAGAGGATTTGGGTTTTTTAAATTTCATAAATGTTAAGCTGTGTAAGCTTCAAAGAAATCAGAAATGAAACTATATGATTCTAGGAGTCTTCCAAGAAAATGATCCTGAGAGCAAACATTCTCTATTACAACACTCTTGATTGTTACAGCATTTTTCCTCTCGAGTCCTTTACTGGTAGTGAGTCAGTCTCATGGATCTGAAAGTTGCTGTAGTTCAGTAGATTTTGGTAGTTTTCCCTGCATGATTATTTTGCCATTTTAGTCAGGTGAGGAGACTCTATTCTACATTCCATACAAAACATGATCATACTTTATGCTGACCATGAAACTGTATGAGGAATCGTGGCTAAAGTTTGTCTGAGTCAGGCATGCTTGTAGGAGAGGATATAGAAAACTGCCCTCATAATAACATTGTATCTTTCCTTTGTGTTTTAAAGGGCTTATAGACTATTCATGAGAAAAACTTATGCCAGTGTAATTGCCAGTTTGTGATTATGTAAATAATTGGCATAAGTATTGTTCCAAGTACAGAAACTGAAAGGAGTATACTATATGTCCTCCTTATAGCAAAACTGAGGTTAATGAAGGCTTACCACTGCCCTGTACTACCTGTGGAATTATACAGGCAATTCACTTCTAGTTAGTTTTCATCAGCAGCTTTACAATATTAGCATTTAAAACAGTTTGGTTTAAGGGTCAAAGAACGTGTACTCCCATAGAACACTACTGGCAAACTGATAACAAAGGACAAGAAAAGGCCGAGCTACTTAACTTTTTTTGCTTCAGTCTTCATTTGCAGTCTCTTTTTCCCACAGTTCATGAGTGGATGGATTGCAAGGCAGGGAATGGGGAAGTAAGTTGTAAGAGATGATAAGAGTCATGAAGAATCTGAACATATCTGAGTCTATGGATGCTGACGAGATGCATGCCAGAGTCCTGAGGGAATTGGCTGATATAATTGCCAAGCCACTCTCCTTGGTATTTAAAAAGTCATGTGAAATCCCAGGTGATTGAAAAAAAGACTACCCATCTGTAAAGAGCATAGAAAGGAGAACCTTTCAAACTACCAGCCTGTCAGTCTCACTTCCGTGCCTGGGAAGATCATGGGACAGATCCTCCTAGAAGCTCTGCTGAGGCACACAGAGGACAGGGAGGTGATTTGAGGTGCAGTATGGCTGCACCAAGGGTGAGTCCTGCCTGACCAGCCTGGTGGCCTTTTCTGATGGAGTGGCTGCATCAGTGCATAAGATATCAGTTATCTGGACTTCAGTAAGGCCTTTGACATGGTCCCCCACAACATCCTTCCCTCTAAATTGGGGAGATGTGGACTCTGCAGGTCAACTGTTAGATGGACAAGAATTGGTTGGAGGGTCACATCCAGAAAGTAGTGGTCAATGGCTCAGAGTCCCACAGGCAAGTAGTGCCCTCAGGGGTCTGTACTGGGACCAGAGTTATTTACTATCTTCATTAAGGGCATAGATAAAAGGATCAAGTGCACCCTCAGCAGATTTGCAGATGACAAAAAAGGCTGACTGGTGTGGTGACACTGCTGAAAACAGGATGCCATCCAGAGGGACATGGACAAGCTCCAGAAGTGTGTCTGAGGAACCTTAATTAGATTCAGAAAGGCCAAGTGCAAGGTGCTGCACCTGACTTGGGACAACCCCTGGTATCAATCCAGGCTGAGAATGAAGGGATCCAGAGCAGCTCTGTGAGAAGGACTTGGGGGTGCTGGTGGGTGAGAGGCTGGACATGACCCAGCCATGGCACTCACAGCCCAGAAAGCCAAAGGTGTCCTGGGCTGTAACCAGAGCAGTGCGGGCAGCAGGGTGAGGGAGGGGATTCTGCCCCTCTGCTCTGCTCTGCAAGACCCTGCCTGGAACGGGTCTACCACATCCAGCTCTGGGGTCCCTAGCACAAGAAGAAAGACTGTTGGAATCAGTCCAGAGAAGGGCCACAAAAAATGAATCAGAGGCATGGAGGATCTTTACTTTGCCCTTTCAGTGAGGAAAGGCTAAGAGAGTTCACGTGTCCCACCTGGAGAAGAGAGGACTCCAGTGCTCCATTTTTGCAATAAACAGGTCTTTTGAGAAAGACAGGGACAGGCTTTGTAGTAGATCTTTTTCAATAGGACAAGGAGAGTGCTTTTAAACTAAAAGAGAGTAGATTCAGATGAGACATAAGGAACACAGTTTTTACAGTGAGGATAGTGAAACCCTGCACAGGTTGCCCAGAGAGGTTTCAAATGGCCCATCCCTGGAAACATTCAATGCCAGTCTGGATGGGGCTCTCAGCCACCTGACCTAGATTAAGATGTACCTGCTCATTGCAGAAGGAGTGGATTAGATGACCTTTAAAAGTCCCATCCAACCCAAACTATTATGCAATTCTGTGATTACAGAACTACGACTTTACACAGTTGATCATTTTACTGTTGTCTTTCCCACAAGGGCAAACTAACTTAAAATTGAAGTGTTTTGTTGGACTAGAATAGCTGGAACAAGGAACTATCAGAGCTTGTGCAAGTAATAGCAGAAAAGGATGATAGAAGCAGACAGAAGATTGCTGACGTGCAGACTGCCCACCAGCCCCGTCACATGCCAGTGGGTTGCAGAGGGTGTCTTCTACACTGTGACTGCTGGGGCCATTGCAGACAAGCAGCAGTCAAGGATGGTTTTTTGAGAAGAGTGGTGATGGTTGTCCTAGTGTCTTTGCTAGAAACAGTGGTGGTGGTAACCTCCTGCATGAAATGAGAGACTGAAGGGGAAGTTGTTCCACTCTATGGTGGCTCTGCATTGCAACCATGACACGCTTCCCTGACATCCCTGTGTTTCTGGTTCCTTATCTTTAGTGGAACAGAATCCGGTTCCTCTGGATGCAGGCTACTACTGTGTGTTCTTACTTTCTGCANTCAGATGAGACATAAGGAACACAGTTTTTACAGTGAGGATAGTGAAACCCTGCACAGGTTGCCCAGAGAGGTTTCAAATGGCCCATCCCTGGAAACATTCAATGCCAGTCTGGATGGGGCTCTCAGCCACCTGACCTAGATTAAGATGTACCTGCTCATTGCAGAAGGAGTGGATTAGATGACCTTTAAAAGTCCCATCCAACCCAAACTATTATGCAATTCTGTGATTACAGAACTACGACTTTACACAGTTGATCATTTTACTGTTGTCTTTCCCACAAGGGCAAACTAACTTAAAATTGAAGTGTTTTGTTGGACTAGAATAGCTGGAACAAGGAACTATCAGAGCTTGTGCAAGTAATAGCAGAAAAGGATGATAGAAGCAGACAGAAGATTGCTGACGTGCAGACTGCCCACCAGCCCCGTCACATGCCAGTGGGTTGCAGAGGGTGTCTTCTACACTGTGACTGCTGGGGCCATTGCAGACAAGCAGCAGTCAAGGATGGTTTTTTGAGAAGAGTGGTGATGGTTGTCCTAGTGTCTTTGCTAGAAACAGTGGTGGTGGTAACCTCCTGCATGAAATGAGAGACTGAAGGGGAAGTTGTTCCACTCTATGGTGGCTCTGCATTGCAACCATGACACGCTTCCCTGACATCCCTGTGTTTCTGGTTCCTTATCTTTAGTGGAACAGAATCCGGTTCCTCTGGATGCAGGCTACTACTGTGTGTTCTTACTTTCTGCAAAGAAAAGATGCAACAGGGATATTTGTCCTTTTCTTTGTGGGAATTCATTACTGGTTTGTTTTCAGCTTTAAGCCTGTTGTTTTAGATTGTTTTCTTTTTTTCCCTGGTGTGGCTAGGAAGCGCTTTGTAAGTGGAATGGTCGGAGATCCATCAGTTCTGTGGAGAGAGAGGAAATGACTTATCGTAGAGAATGGAAATTTCTCTCTAGCTTCAGAGGAAAAACTACAGTGCAATTAAGAAATAGAAAGGGAGGTGTTGACCAGAGAGATAAAATATGAGGGATATAAAAGATGAGAAAGAAAAACTAGGAAAAATTATTATTATTATTATGCAATGCTTGAGATTGAGTTCTGTCAAAAAAGTAAATGGGAAACACAGTTCTTTCAAAAGTGTTTGTTTCAGGAACTCTGCTTTTCTACAGCACTATTCCTCTGATCTAAAATCTTGAAAGTCTTTATCTCCCATCCCCCACACAAAAAACCCAAACAAAAGGCCCAGAGTAAACTTGCACTTGTTCCAGTTCTGCTTGGAGTATACATAAAATGATGAAACACAGAATATGGAAAATGTCAGTTTTCTTGGTGGACAATTAAATTTCATTGTCAGTTTAAATTGATGACACTAGCTTCTAAACTATTGAGCCTGTGCTAATAAATGCAACAGTTGTTCATAATTTGGCAGTGAATGACCTTTAAATGTAGGCGCTTACTAAGGATGTCCCTAGAGAACAATTCAACTTCGAAATGACACCCACGTGTTCTTGTTGTCATTTAAATATGCTCCCTTTGTCAATAACAGAATAATAAATACTAGTTAGATTTCTAATGTTGATTCAGATCCCAGGAAACTTACTGAATAAATTAGTGTACATTTGATTTATATTGACCAAAAAAATTTTACAGCGGTATATTGCAGGTCAAGGTGACATACATTTAAATGTGTTGTAGAGCAGAGGGCATACTTGACTGACACAAGTGCTTACTGCATTTTTAATTAACACTTCCAATACTACTCTCCAAATTGCTCCTGGAGTTGCAAATGTAGACGCAAGATCTGACATGTAAGATCATAAACTAATGTGAGCTTTTTAAAAGTCCATCGGCTTTGCCTCAGTAGAAGCAGCGGTTTAATTACAAGGCTGTACTTCTCTTTTTGGAAGTATAAAATCACAAGGATCTAAAGTTTGGTATGGTTTATATATTTTAGCATTCTTTGCTGTTAAAATGAATGTACATAGGCTCAAAAAGGAAAGTTTTTAGTTGTTCTTCCATGAAGACCTGGAATAAGCCACTATAGCAAGTTATGAAGGGGCAATATTTAGTAGTTTCTTTAATTACAAAGTATGGAGGGAGTAGTTACAAGTTTATGTAAAAATATTTCTAAGTATTACTGTTCTAGCCCTTTCACTTTTCCAGACTATGTAAACTTGGTAGTTTTAAAAAATCTGAACGGATTTTGAGTGCCTCAAGTAAGAAATCTGCCAGTGTGAAGACTACTTGCTTACCAGTCAGAATTTTGTAAGCTAACTATGTATTAACCTTGTGTCACATGTACTGTTGAAATCAGTGACACACCAGTTATTCCAAGTTCAAGGAAGTTAAACAGAAGTATTCAATCTATTAGATCTAAGTAGTCTTTTACAGTCATAGTGTCTTCATAGAGGGTTTTCAGATGTTGTGGTTTCTCTACAGGGGAGTTAGAGTAGGTCTGTACAGATGCATTTCTCTCCTACGGGGGCAGTGAAGACGATAAAAAGTAATTTGACAGATGTCAGTGATTCTGTAGTGTCAGAAAAATGCTATTTTGTTCATTGGTTTTAGTGTGTTTGATGTTCCAATGAAGGTGCATGTGTTAGGGGAGGAAGTAGACTAGGTAATTTAAGCCAGATTGCTGTTACTAAAAATACTCTTTTTTCACTTTTTTTTTTTTTGGTGAGTAACTTCTGCATTTGTCAGCAGTGATGATTAAATTTCTTTCCTCCTGTCAGTTTTCCTGTTTGACAGACTTTGTCAGTGATACGAAACTGACCGCTTGGTATGCAGTGGGAACTTGAAGAGTGTAAAGTAAGACACTCTTAGACTGTAAAAGAATTTTGCAGTGCACACAATAGCAGCTAAAGCAGAAACTAGGAAAAGCTAAAACCAAAGTGAAAACTGGCTGAATTCATATACGGTGATCAGTTAGAGCTGTGGTGAGATCAGACAGACACATGTAACTCCAGTGATCTTCGTTTGCTGGGCAATTGCTGTAAGGCTCCTGATTCACAGTTATGGAATCTTATTGGAAAGGGCCATTTAAGATTTCTCTGAGCAGGAAATACCTTTTTGCTTTAATTGTGACGGGAGTGTTGACAGCTGAGTAGAGAAGCAGCAGCATGATCGCCTCTATCAATTTTCCATCTGAAAGAGCAAAAGTTGACACATTCTATCAGTATACTAAACTGCAAAGCATCCATTATTCATTCATCTCTCAATATCCCCTGGTTTGCAGTTTTAATGGGGAATTTACATTTTCAGAAAGATTGGAGGTAGCAGGGCACTCAGGCATGCATCACAATAAAGATATAATTGAATTCCATTGTATCTTTGGGAGGTATTGGTGACAAAATTTTGTTAGTAATGCTATCGGTGAAATTATTTCATCAGAGGATTCATGCTTAACTGTTCCTGGTGATGTTTCCAGATAGCATCAAGTAATGATAATTGTAATATCTTGTCCACAAAGATAGTGTTAAACATGTACATTCTTCACTAGCCAGGAGTGAGAACACACTAGGCTTTAAAATGCAACGTGAGGGAAGATGGAATAGATTTCTCACTTTTTCTTACTGCAGTGCAATTTTAATTGTCTTTGAATTTTTTAGCACCTGATGTAATTAATTCCAGGTTTATTATGACATTTATTAAGTTATCTTGGAATTTCACTTGGAATATGATACCTACGAGGTGCTTCTGTGCAGAGTGCTTGGTGGGATAACTTCAGTGCTGCATTTGGATACAGTGGAAATACTTGGTTTAGGTATGCACCGTGGAAGTGGCTTTCAAGCCACCATATTCTGAATACTCTTACTATCAGTAGCCATTATATTTTTGTGTTTACAAGAATTATATGAGGACTTGTATCAACTTTTCATTTTCAGTTCCCTGTAAGCCTGAAATTTTTGTGGTTTGGGGAAGACTGAAATAGCATTATGGAGAATGTTCTGTGAGGGGGTTTTAAAGACAAAACAGAAGTGTTGTCATTCCCTTTGAAAGTGGCATTGTATTTTTAGTAGAAAATGAAAGGAGATGTTGTCTGTTAATAAACTTATTCTGAGATGTCATGATGATATGTCTTGCAGCTAGCGCATTAATACCCTCTTCCTGTAAAGACTCTTTTTAAAATTATTATTTCAACCTATATATTGTGTTATAAATTTTACATTTCATAAACCAATAAATGTTGTAGGAATTTGAGGGTTTTTTCTAATAAAGTATTTGAGGAACAGCATTCAGGATTGGATGCTTTCAGGCATTGAAATGAGATGGAAGGAGTATACCGTGAGTAAAGAGCACTATGTCCATGCCAGGTTTGAAACTAAGTATGTTTCTTCTCCTTCCTCCTGTGTTGGTGCAGTGAGAGCTCCACCTCTCGTTCAGAAAAACCTTTAGTTCTATGAGCATATAAATAGGAAATCTGAGAAGATGATTTTGGATGTCGAATTTGCCCTCAATGTGGGGTACTTACTATGGTAAGTAATTTATGAGAAGTGACAGCCAAACCTCCACTGCATTTAGTATTATTTATTTAGATGTCACAGTGTTTGTGGGTCCCAGTTAAGTCCAAGTTCAATGAGACAGTTGTGGAATAATGTGCATGCTACACAGAGTTTCAAAAGTCACTCTTGAAAGGGGTTGCCTACACTTGATGATATGAGATGCTGTGAAAAGCATTGCAGATCCTAAAAGGTATTTTTACTATTTGAGTACTTAATTCTTTAACAGAGTGAAAACAGTATAAAACTTCCATGAAAGTCTTCTGTCCCACTAGGTTACCTTGAAAATGGTAAGATAAGAATTACCAATCTTCATGATTTTATTTTTTATATTTCTTGTCTCTTCTGTAATTGATTAATTTTAAAAAATTGAATCCCTTTTTATACCAGAACAGA
>VWZV01002559.1:19670-37035 GCA_013397155.1 Irena cyanogastra
AAAAAAAAAAAAAAAAAAAGGCAAAAAAACCAACCAAAAAACCCCCACACCTTTAAGTGACTCTTGTGGGAAGAATAGATTTCATTTGATCATACTTTCATATAGTATACGTGCACATGCCTTAATATTTAAAAGACTGTTTTAAAATATGTTCTTATTAATATTTAAGGTATCTCTGAGGAATTTATAAAAATGCTTCAGCACAAACTATTTATTTTTATGTTTACCTGGAGAATTTTTGACAGCAGTGTAACTCTGAGCACCCCGCTAGCAAGTCTGTGCAAGTTTGCCACTTTCTTTCCTACAGTACCTTCCATATTTACTTAGCAGCTTTGCATAGCTAAGCAAATTTTTTAAAGGAGCCTGCATTTTTTTTCTTTTTTCTTCTGAATATATTCAGAAAAATACTGTTGTTTTATACAATTCCTCACAGTAATTCTGCGTTATGACCAGAACTCACTGTTCAATATTGCATGTAAGAAGAAAGACGTAAAATTTCTTTTTAAGCTTGATGTTGACTTTTGAAAGCATGTTTTGCTTTTATTTCTTGGTGGAGTTTTTTGTAGGATGGCTTCTTAAAACAACATGGATTTTTGCAGTGTGCTAGACTTTGTGTATGCTACTGTGCATCAGTAAAACATCTCTGCCTGATTTCCTAGAGGTGGTTGTGGAGTGTACAAGTTAGTTAAATCCAGTGAGAATGCTGTTACCACAGGCTTTGTTTGTACAGAAAGCATCCTGAATCAGTTGCCTGTACACCAACAAAACCAGCAAAGTAGTGTGGTCAATGTAATATGCTTATATTCAGAACATAGATGGGCATGCACACACACGTTTGTGGGGGCAGATACACAGAAGCACAAGCATATGGAAGGATTTGCTGGGTTGTATTGCTGTTCAAGTTCCACTATGACTTGATGTTTTAGTGATGTGGATGTTAGAATGAGAGTGTCCTTATTTAAATTACCATTCGACACCAAGGTAGAAGTGCCTGTGAACATGCTGGAGAGCAAGAGTAGAGTTTAAAATAATTTTGGTAAGTTGGAAAGTTTATTTAAGAAAGGAGAATAGGATGCTAACTCAATAGGAACTGGTGCCAAGTGTTATATTTATCAAAAAATAATCAGTTACATGGAGTAACATCCAAAAGATTAAGCAACAGATATTCCTGAAAGGATCTGGGGGTTATCATGCATCACAAGGTGGCCATGTCACAAGGCAAATGCCTATTGGCGTTTCAAAAGATGAATGTAACAAAAAGGTCAATGATGTGAAGTGTATACTAGGTGTGGAGTACCATTGCCCAGTTTTAGGTACTTCATGCTAAGAAAGGTGGGTGTGTGAGAAAAAGTGTAGACAAAAGAAGGCAATGTATGAGCACATAAAACAAGTTACATTGCTTTCTGGATCTCTGATCAATGTGAAAGAGCTCTTTAGATCAGGAGCTCTTTAGATTGAAAATAAAAGTGGGTAGGAACTGCATGACAATCCCCAGCAACAAAAAGTTATTGAATAACAGAGGCAGTTGATCTGTGTATTGGCAGTGTTGTGGTCTTATGCTGTGCAGTTACCTGTCCTATCCATCAGAAGTACAGGGCTGATTATGAAATTTCCTGAATCCTAAAGATACTACAGCACCAGAACACTCTTCAGGAGCAGGGTGTGGAAGCTTTGTCTGTACGAGGCTTAGAAGTTTCTGTCAAGAGTAAGAAGTACAGTTGGTCTTGCCTGGAGACAGCAGGAACAGCCAGGTAACTCCAAGAAGCAGAGAGCCAGAATAGACCTCAAGCTCCTTTTTGTGAACTCCCCCTTTGGCACTTGGCTGTCATCTTTTGCATTATTTCAAAAATTTTGCTTGTATCTATGCCCTAATCTTTTATCTCTTACAACTTCTGTGGCTTTTTAAAACTCTTATTTACGAGTCCACACAGAGTAGTTCTTTCTCTTTTCCTGGGAAATATGGAGGCATCTAATAATGGAACAGTTGCTGAAGCAATCATGAACTTCTCCAACTCTGTTTCTTCATGCGAGAGAAAAAATGTAATTTATTAATTTGCCCTGGTAAGCCTTTTTCAAGGTCTTCCTGGGAGGTAAAAATTCTAGGTTTTTTTCCCATTTTTAGCTAATATTATTCGGTAAAGCATTTATGTTTGGTATGTATCCTATTTAGTGCTTCAGAATTGGACTGCATGTATCTTGTTCAATAACTGTAAATATACATAGCAATGAAGGGAGGTGCAGAACATCAGGACTGACATCTCTCTCTATAAGCTAGTCAAGAAACTGCAAAAATTTTGTGCGACTCCTAATTCAGTCAGTATGCCTCTTCCTGTATATAGTAATTGCCATAAAATGAAAGCTTTCTAAGTGTTTGAATTGCTGGATATGTGGCGTTTTAAGAGGTGACTAGATTGGTGACTTAGCTGTGAAGCAGAAAACAGTGTGGGGACAGGAGAGTTAGGAGTCCCATCAGTGGTCTGAGTCTCCAATCCCTGTCCTGCTCATAGGTATGTTTCACCTCAATTCCGTCTTATCTGAAGGGCTTGAGGATAGACTGTACAAGTTAGAAGGCTCTTCAGGTTTAGTAAATGACAGAAATAACAGAGGAGCAAGCAATTTTTGCCATTTACTCCCAAGTATTTTCAGGAGCTGATGAAAAATTCCTGTTTTTAAAAGATTATTTCACAGGGATTTGTAGGGCAACAATTTTTTGCCAAATTATATACCTTAGCTGCACAACTTGCTGTAGGTGTCACCTAGCCTTGATTAATGAATTACATACATATTTTTAATTTTGTGGGAAGAGTAGCTGCTTTGTCAGTGTGTGCTCAAACATCAGCATTGTTACCATTTCCTGATGTTTCTTGCATGTTCACTGGTAATGCAAACCTTGTCTCTGCCCTGGTGCAGGAGGATGGGATGGCTCTCAGTAGTAAATTCTTGTTTGTTGGTTCTCATGTGCTTTCTATTAGGCACTGCTATGATCCATTCCGTGATGTGATCACGTGCCTTGCCAGAAGGTGAAGTCAGAGCAATGCCAAAGAATAGTGCTCTGCCCCTTGCCATTCTAGTTCTCTCTTGCTACTCTTAGCCAAGGACATACACACATAGTTCAGCTTCACTTAATTCTTGATGTATGTAATCCATTTATTGCACATATTTAGATGTAGCTTTTTACCTTTCACACCATGGAAATCATCAAAAAATCTTCTGCAGTTTCAGCAGGAATAGTACCTTAAAACAGAAGTCTTGGTGCAAAATATTGGATGCACAGCATTATGGTGATGTGCCACTGTCCTGAACACTAAAGAGAAACCTCTCATATTTCACTGCTGTCTTTCTCATTAGGGGGTTTGATGCTAAGTGATTTAAATATCCCTAGTATGCAAGAATCGTGGTCACCGACAAGGAATATGATTACAGTGACTTTTTTTTTTTACTCCTCATAGCTCAAATAGGCTGTTTCTGTACCTCTCAAAATAACAGGGTGGGGTTATGTTGGGCAGCACAAGTGGGCAACACGAGGCGACATTTACTCAGGCCCCTGTTACAAAACCATTTTTACCTCCTACATTACAAAAGTTTTTAATTTCTTGTTTGTAGACAGTAAAACATGTCCGTTTACAAATTGTGAGCAGACTTGCAGAAGAGTATTGAGAACTAATTTTTCATTCCCCAGAGAAAGCCTGTTTGTAGCAAGGTAAGCTATCTTACGGCTGGCTTGTATTGACTGTCAGCCTTTCAGAGGCCCTAGTGCTGAATCCTGCAAGCACCAAAGACACAAGATTTAACTTTGATTACTGACGAACTTCCTTCTGGGTGTTTTTAACCTGAGAGCTCTGTGCATGCATGGACTGCTCACCTGCTAGTGGAGAGCAGATGAGACAGGGTGCCATGAGAGCATTCTCAGAAAAGGAGCTAAGGAGGGAAATTCCCAAGTCAGCCAAATTTGGTTTTGTACTCATGCAGTCAAACCATAGCTTTGCACCGCTATACAGAGATCAGAGGTTTGAAACTAAAACAGGTAAAAAGCTGTAGTTTGATCAGATAGCCTTCTGTCTTAGTAGTATGTTTGGTACTGAAGCTAGCTTGGCAATAGTTTTGGCATTACACTACTTTTTACTGCCACAGAGAGGAAGTCGAGGTTCCCAATAGACTTAGGACCCTTTTCTGATATAGACAGCTTGGAAATGTAAAATATGTTCTTGCAGAGAATCATGAAGTAGTTTGGGTTGGAAAGATTGAATTTAAAAAATCATCTAATCTAACTCTTTAGCATGGGCAGGGACACCTTTCACTAGATTGCATTCCTGTTTAGATTCAACCTGACCTTTGGCACTTCCAGTGGTGGCATATCCACAGCTTCTGTGGGCACTCTGTTCCAATGTCTCACCACCCTCATCATAAAAAAATTCTTCCTTGTTTCCGATCTAAATCTACACTCTTAATTTAAGAGTTAATGTTGCTGCTTGTCCTGTCACTACAAACCTCTGTAAAAATTAGCCTGTCTCCATCTTCCCTGTAAGCCCCTATATGTATTAGAAGGCCACCAAACAATCTCCCTGGACCCTTCTCGTCTTGGGCTGAACAACCTCAACTATTTTCCCTTACTACTCTTCACAGCAGGGATGTTTCAGTTCTCTGGTCAATTCTGTGTCCCTTCTCTGGACTTGCTCCAACAGATCCATGTCGTTCATGTCACTGAGGACCCAAGCACTTCAGCTGAAGTCTCACCAGAGCAGGGAGGGAGAATCTCCTCCCTCTCCCTGCTGATCATGCTGCTTTTGATGCTGCCCAGAATGCAATTGGCTTTCTGGGCTGTGAGCGCACATTGCTGGGTCGTGCCCAGCTTTTCATTCACCAGTAGCCCACATCTTTTTCTGCCAGGCTGCTCTTAACCTGTTCTTACTCTAGCCTGTGTTGATACTGAGGCTTAACCAAACCCATGTTTGCTCTTGGCCATGTTGAATTTCATGACATTCGTATGGGCTTACTTGTCAAACCTGTAGAGGTCCCTCCGGATGACATCCTTTCTCTTCAGCGAATGAGCTGCACTGCTCAACTTGGTGTTTGATTAAGTTTTGTATTTAGAGGGCACTTACAAGGCCTGGGATGAAACACAAGCAAGACCAACCACAACAATGGTAGATCACTTGCTCGATGAATAATGCAAAGATCTTGAGGAATAAGTTTTTGATTATCACTTGAGGCAAGCCCAGTGGGATTGTTTAAATTGTACATGGACAGGATTATCTCTTGAATTCTGTGACTTCCGAGTTCTTGACTTTTAACCTCAATGGTTTTGTTGTATTCCTTTTGATGGAATAATGTCTAAATTTATACTTTACTGTAGTACTCAGTATTTCAGTGAAAACAGTAGAAAAGTTCACTCTATAGTTTGGGGAAAAAATAGCTGAGTTACAGGCTTCTTAAATGTTTTATAGCATGTCACTGTTGGTTTCTTTTTTTTTTTCTTTCTTTTTATTCTCCTTTGTGTAACACTGTAAATATTTAAATATTGCTCCCAAAAATAAAATCTCTCTAAAATGCTGAGCTCCTGTTGAATGCTCTAGAGATTTGGTGTACTAAGTTAGAACCGGTTGAATGCATTTAAAAAATAACTTGTGGCTGTAATTGTTTGCTTCAACAGCTTGGCTAGTGGTCAGAAGAGCCAGGGTGCAGATCAGCCTGCTGGTGGCCACTGAAACAGCTGAAGGTCCAGTTTTTGCCTCTGGACCTGGAGACTAGCTCAGCTACTCCTGAGCAGCCATTCTTGTAAGCTTCCAGTATGAGCCCATATTGAGTAACATTGGGCTGACTTGGTTTAGATGCAATGGAAACTTGCAGTTGCTGCAGAATATTCCTTTTTAATTAGCAGAAATTTTGAAGCAGAGAAATTGCTTAAGCTTTTTAAGCAAAGGTTTTCCTCAGAAGAGGGAATCAGCATTGTTTTGTCATACTAGGTTGTTGTGATTACTGCTAGATGAAGTCAGAACCAAATGTTTGTTTTGTTTTTTCTGTCTCCTGCGCTTTATGTTGTATTCCTGTGTTTTTTACTGAAAGTCTAATGGTCAAATAAATGGATTTAGAATTCACACTGAGCTTAATTTT
Source organism: Irena cyanogastra (assembly GCA_013397155.1). Taxonomy (NCBI): domain Eukaryota; kingdom Metazoa; phylum Chordata; class Aves; order Passeriformes; family Irenidae; genus Irena; species Irena cyanogastra. The sequence continues at coordinate 25,782 of VWZV01002559.1, forward strand.
GCTGTTTTCTAGTTTTTGATTCTAGCTGGATTCCAATCGGAGTATGTTTATGTGTGATTAATATATATATATTTAGAAATATAGGAGAACATGCAGCACTTCAAATAAACAGCCATACCTTTATTTTACTTTCTTGTTAATGTACTCACATTAGTGCTAGAGTCTTGAATAGATTCTCCTACAGCATTAAAATAATAAAATAATGTATTAGGTGATAAATTGTGTGTGTTACGCAGCACTATTGATTACCTCACTTATTAGTTGGGCATTAAAGCAGACAGTATTTAGACAAATAATGAAATGCTCTTGTGACTTGCTTTTTTGTGTATAAAACAGAAGATTAGCAAGCAAAGTCTGAATCAGGGGGACTTGTTGTAATTTACATTAATGTTCAATTGTGAATGTACAGGAAGTATACATTTTTCTCATTTAGAAACATCTAGTACATTAAAGTTTGTTTCTTCTGGGTGGTTTTTAAGTTGCTTTTTAAAATTTAATTAAAATTCTTCGTAATAATAGGGTTTTCAACTATAGATACTGGTATATAGCTGATGTTCTTTACAAGTCATCTGTTTGATAATTTTGGGTGTTTATAATTAGAAGAGGAATTAAAGTTTAAAAGGCCATAAGAAGCACTGGAATATTTTTGCCTCTACTAAGTTACTAGCATTAGTCATTCTGTAGGTTGAATAAGGCATGCATGCTCAGCCTGAGGGTTGTCCATATAAGTTAGCTCAGGTTCAGTCCTTGGAGTGATGGCTCTTGTCGGTTTGTGTCTTTGCTGGGGTGCCTAACAGACCAGTAGGGGTCACTCTATGCATTGAATTTAGGGAACATGTTGGTAATTTTAATTACTCTTTTTAATTGCATGTGTTAGTACACTTGAAAAGAAGAAATCCTAGAGAAGAATTCTACTCATTGTTAATTAAATTACTGTTTTTTCTTTAAGCAGGGAGTATCTGTACAAAACATGTAGAAGAGTTAATATTTTATAACTTAACTATGAAGCATAGCTATATCACAGACTGAATATCTCATGATACAATTTCAGAAGAGTCTTTGAAAGAGTCTTCACAGTTTGCTATAAGAGAGTGTGTTGAAAAGAAAGTGAAGTGATTCTGGTTGAGGTTACTGTATTTCCATGCCCCAACTCAATAAAAGAGGCTGGAAAGTCTGGTGAAGCAGGTCAATGTGCCACATGTAAATGCTTCAGTAATGTAGTCTTCCATTTCTCTCGAAGTCAAACTTTAAGGCTGTTTTTAAAACCCTAGCAGAAGGATATCAAACATGTGTGCATCTGCTAAATGAAATAGATAGGTAAAGATATGTTGGTCTTCTAAGTCAGGCAGTTAATTGTTCAACTAGTTGATGATCAGTGCAGTCACTTCAAACCAATATATAAGATCCATCTGTTTCCAGTTTTTTTGTAGTGTTGTGAAATATATCTTTCCCTCCTGCTCTCTTCTAAAATCTCTATTTTAGGATTAAAATGTTTTCCATATAAGATTGGAGAAAGCTGAAAGCGTCTTAATGCTTGTGAAATGCTTGTCTCCCCATTTCTTAAATGGGGCATTTATCCAGTTTGAAATTAAAGACTGAGATTTGTACTTCGTAATACTTTCTTTGCTAAGATTTCTTAATGAGGGATGCATTGTACATTTTGATGGAACTAGCTATGCTATTTATATTCCTCTTTTTTCCATGACCTGCTCTTCTACACTTACTGCAGTAGTTTATGTACTTGTCTTTTTCTGTGCCACAGTTGTGCGCAGGAGCTCAGCTCTTATTTCAAAAGGTTTGAAAGCCATGGAGAATCTTCGGTGTAAGTGGTCTGTGGAAAAAGCCCAGCAAAAATCACTCCAATCTGGTGGCTTAGCTGAAATCCAGGACCTGAGAGTTCAGTTTCTGATTCAGACAAGTCACAGTAGTCTGGTAGCTGGCTTCAGAAAAGCATAGATAACCACGTGGAGTCAGGTGAAACAGACAGAGAAGAAGAGCGTATTTGTAATATTCATGATCTTTGCTTCAGAGGCTGCCTGTAAGGACAAAGTGATTAATTTCACTAATACTGACACAAGAGCAGATGGGAGTAGAAAAAGTAATAGCAAGGTAGTAAGGACCAGCATTTGCTTGTTTTTCTGTGCCTAGTGAAATTTGCTTAATTTGATTGATAAGGATATCTGAAAACTTGTGCTGATTACTTTTACATACATTGCACTTTGACAAGAAAACAAAAGATTGGCTCAGATGTGTGTCTGTCTCCATTTTTTCAGTGAAGTGGTTTAAATTCTATTTATGTTGGTAACATTTTATTATAGTAAAGAGTATAGTTTCTTCTTTTTGTTAACTGCTGTGTCTTTACTTAGAAGTGTGTAGCAGGGAAGAAAGGGAAAGGTGAAGAAGTAAGTGATAAGAAGAGTATTGATATTTTCCTTTTATTCTTTATTCATAAAACTGATACTTTGTTTCTTTCAGTAGTCAAAAAAATTGTATGTCACAAGCAGAGAAATGTCTTTAAATGACTATGTTGCATTTTTAATTGGAATGGAATGACAAATTTTGTAATCCTGCAACATAAAAACTATTACCATCTGTCCAGCAAATGTTACTTGAATTCACAAAATTAATTCAGCATTAGTGTATTTTTTTCAGTGAGACTGCTTGTTTTTCCTTCTTGCAATATTTTTTCTCTGCATTTCCGGTGAAGTCATTATGGCTTAAATAAATCATAGCTTTTCTTTATTCTCTCTGCCCCCTGGTATACTGCTTGTTCTGGTCATCTAAGCTAATGCCTTCATATGTAGCCCTTAATATTTTAACACATTATATGTACCCCTTATTTCTCCAAAACTGATCTTTGAAAGAAAAGCTTGCTCTCCTTTTCACAGAATCAGAGAATGTTTAAGGTTGGGAGGGACCATTGGAGGTAACTTTCGCCAATCTCCCTGTTCAAGGAGGGCCCCACAGAGTACATTATTCAGGATTGTGTTGAGATGGCTTTTGAATATCCTGCAGTGACAGAGACTCCAAAACCTCTGTGGGCAATTTTTCCAGTGCTCAGTCACTCTCACAGTGAAGTACTTCCACGTGTTCAGGTGGAAGTTCCAGTGCATCAGTTTCTGCCCATTGCCTTAGTCTGTTGCTTGGCACCACCAAGAAGAGCCTGGTCCATCCTCCTGGCACCCTCCCTTCAAATGCTCATAGACGTTGATAAGGTCCCCTCTTAGCTGTCTCTTCTCAAGGCTAAACAGTCCCAGCTCCCTCAGCCTTCCTCATAAGAGAGGTTCTCCAGTCCCCTAAAAACCTTTTAAGCCCTCTGTTGGCCCTACCCCAGGAATTTCATGTCTCTTGTGCTGAGGTAGTAGTGGGGATCAAGTACAGTTCCTTTTGTCCCAGTATACCATAACATGGCTGCTTGTCTAGCTCCAGATCCCCGCCAAAATTAATTTCAGATACTTTATTACATTTAGTGTAGCTTTAAAAGAGTGAACATGTGAGTATTTCCACCTCTTTGGCTGATGCATGTTGCAAAATTCTACAGTAGCTTTACAGTATTGTTGCTAACATGATAGTACAAAGATTATTAGCTTCAGTTAGGTAATGCTGATACTTACCACAGCACATTATTTAACATGACCCACAGATTATTTATTCTAATGGTTAATGATAAATGAGTAGTGATAATTGGGAGATGATAGGGTTTGGGGTTTTTTGGTGTTTGTTTGGTTTTGGGTTTTTTTTAAAGTAGTATTTGGGTACAGCAAATGCTTGTATCAGTGATTACTTGTATTAATTTATGCACCTTTTTCTTGAAAAAAGCTATCTTTTTGGAGCCAGAGTGAAAGAAGTCTTAGAGAGTTCAGAGGTTTGATATGAATTAGGAATATGAGAAATATCAACATATTGAACTACATTTTCACACAGCAACATGGTGAATGACATAACAGAAAAAAACCCAACCAAACCGTTCCTTTGCTTCTTCATCCATGGACAAAAGATGGACTCTCTTCAAAATATATACAAAAAATGTTTTTTAAAGAATGTGAACATTTTTAAAGAATGTTGACAAAATCACCAGGTTTGTATGTTCAGACCAGATAAAGGGAACAGTATATAAGATCTGAGAAGATAAAAATATTTTATCACTTTATTGACTGAAACAGTATTTCTATGGTTTCTTTTAAACATATGATTTTTTTTTGTCTATGTACTGCTTTTCTGTAGGTACATTATAAATTTTGATTCTCTTTAGACTTTTCTTAAATCACAGATGTATCAGTTCACCTTTTTCGAACTCAAATGAGTATACTCATTTTCAAGTATACTTGTATTTAACATAAAAAGCTTAAAACTTAACTTTAAAAAATTAAAAATAGTACCAAAAAAAAAAAGTAAAAAGATTTCAAAAGCTCAAGCAGTAATGTAACTGAGAACTGGTCGGTCAAGCCACCTAAAGACAGTGAAAAGACATGTTATATCATACAGTAGTAAACGTCATACTGGTTTTGGTAGTTACTTTTTGTACACTGATCTTCATACAAACAAAAATTGATAATTTTGTCAAGGAGCAGAGTAAGAAGACTGATCCTGAAGAAGGCATCAAAAAGTGACACTCCTGAAGTTGTCATAGATGCTCAGTGTGGATTCTTTTTGAGTGGTGTGCCTTCAGTGCAAAGATGAATCCCTGCTTAAAAGAGCCTTCCTAATTGATGTTTTCCAGCGGGAAGATGTAATTATATGGTTGATGCAGGTTGTAGTGTTTCATGCTTTGGAATTCAAAATTACAGAGAGAACTGTAAATTACTGCAAAATAGTAAATATTGTAATGTTTGTCACTACATGCATTTGTTTTCCTTAGGCTTTCAGGATTCCTTTTAGAAATGTTGGGTTCTTGGTGTATTGTGAACCTTTTATAAGACAACAGTCTATGGCACTACAATCTTCACTTACTAACCAAGAAAGATGCCTCTAATGCATAATGAATCCAACTATTAGTTTTTTTCTTTTGACTTTGACTTTAACTCCACTGAGTTTAACTAAGAAAACAGAAAAGTCATTGCTTCAGCTAAGTGTGCCTGTCCAGGAAGAAGTGGTGATACTGCTACAGGCATGCTTTGAGCAATGGCTTGGGCATTTACCCAGTTCATATATCCCTGTCATAAACAGTCAGTTTCTATTATTTTGAAGTGATGTGGCTTTCTGTGAATTATTCACAGGGAAGAAAAGGTCTTCTGTGCCATCTAAAATGGAAACAAATGCCTGTGATATATGTTTTTGTGTAAGGAAATCAAGAAATATTAGAATAGTGCCCTAAATGTGAGCAAGCCATTTGTATTACTGCATGATACAGTTAGGATCTGCCATAAAAAAATAAAATTTTAATCTAAAAGAAATTAAGTAATAACGTTATCAGATGTAAAGTTGTTTTACGTTATCTAAAGACTGAAGGAGTGAAGAGCGTTCATTTACTAGTTCACTTTCAAATTCTGTACATCCTCTATACATCCTTGTCTCAGCAGCCTATTATACAGTCTCTCTTTCCATTTCTCTTAGCTCCTGTTCTAATAGAGTGGAAATATATGGCTTTGTATTTTTCCTGAGAGAACTGACTCCAAGGTACTAGTGCAGTTGGGGAATTATTAATACTGAATAGTGTTTCCTTAATTTTCAGGGTGACTTCATTGAATGAAGATAGATGTTTCTTGCGTTTTGGACAGATACTTTGCATTTGAAATAAAACAAATAGTTTTAGATCCAGGGTTAAATTAAAAATAGGTTCACTTAGGGATTTTTTGGTTTTCATAATTGGTTAGGAATTGCTGCTATCACCAATATCAGTGTCAAGGCTTTCAGCCCAGATATTTGTGCATATCAGACAACTGAGATGAAGAGAATTTCCTGTTTTCTGTATAAGCACAAAGACCCGACTTGGAAGGAACAAAATGTAATTTGTTTTCAACTTCTTGTCTAAAGATACTCTTCTATTCTTCTCGATAATTTTGAGTTCTTATGAGTAAAAGCTTATGAAGCAGAAGATTTTACAGAAGAATACAGGACGCTTCGTTGTTTTCTTTGTTTAAAAAAACTTCAGGGCTAAAATAAGTTTCATAAATATACCTAAAATAGCATCCTATCTATACTTTTCCATTGTCTGGAGTACTTCCTCTTTCCTTCCCACTAACTTCAAGAAGATTATAGGCAGTTTGGTTTTTAGACATTTGGCATCATATGAATTGAATGTGTGACTGTTTCTTTATCTTCCGTTTTCCCCTTAGATCTTTATGTATTAAATATGCATGATTTTGTGTATGTGCAAATAAATGCTGACAGCTAGCCATAGCGTCTGAGATGACACAGTTTCTTTTAGAGGCAGACTGAGCTAACTGTGAAAAATGTTGAAGATGTTGATATTTGAAAGCTTTTTGCTATGAATGGGTTCTTGGTTCTATTTTTGTGAATAATTGTAAATATTGGCTTCTGGGCTGAAATCCTCCATCACAAATAATTAGCGCACATCGAAATTCTTAAGGTTCAGTTAGATAATTCATCTGCTTCTAAGAAAAAAAGAATAAACAAAAGCCCTCAACAAAACAAGGACAGTGTTTTGCCAAAATTAATAAAATAAATTTGATCATGTAACTGTTGCGTTGCTTATTTTTTTCCCCTCTTTGGAGTGGGAATTCGAAAGTTTTATTAAAGTGGGATAAGTAATTGCTGTATACTTGTAGCTTGATTCAGTCTTAGCTAGATGACCTCTGAAAATGTCAGTTTACCCCAAGTTTTTTTGAGTCTGAAAGCAAAATTCTTTTAGGTTTTTTGTAGAAAGTGCATTACACGAACACCAAGAAAAGAACAAGACACTTCTAACCATTATTGTTTCTGTCTGAAAGAAGTTTTGGTGATAACAACTGGACTGAAAATTAGCCAGACTGCTTTCACATTTTTCCTTTGTTGTAAATGAGTTTGTACAGATTAGTCCATATTGTTTTAACTACGAAATAACAGAGGATGTATTCTGCTTGTTTAAGACATTATTCCCATGCATTTCTCTGTTATTTTCAAAGCTTGGGTTTCTCTAGTTGTGTGAGATCTGAATTTAGTCAACCTCTGGTTTCATGCCGCTTGCCTAAATAAAGGTATAGGAAATGCCTTCTCTGAGAACTGAGTCTTTTATCTCTTTCCCCTTGAAACTGAAAGCAATTTCTGTGTCTGAGGTGGTGAATAATTTTGTTTTGAATCAGAAGACTGATTCATTTTTATTCACTGTATTCATTTGTAAGCAATTAGCCTAAATGCAAGGCTTAACTTAAAAAGGTTGAGCATCACTTACCTACTGTGAAGAGCAACTTTTGGACCATCAGAATCTTTTCTCCTAGATTTTTTCTTGGAAACAAAAACCTACTTCTGATACCTTCTGTAAGATATGAAATGGAAAGCAAGGACGTCTGTGCTGTACCCCTAGAAGTTTCATGATTTCAGCCCTTCAAGTACTACTTGTAACATACTGGCTTTTTTTGAATCACTGCCGTTTACTTAGTGCTAACATTGTCCTGAGATTTCCAGTTAGACTGATAATGCAAACATAGATTCTGTGAGAAGTGGTTGTGTAGTGTAATTATACTCTGACAGGTTACTCTGTGGAAAATGAGTTTTCTGCTCAAGATAACAAAAGAAGAAAGTAATGAAAATAAGAAAATTAGTATTTTAGCTGCAGGACATTTTGTATGGAGAGCCTCTGCTCATGAACGTCTCAGCATTTAAATCAATACAGTTTGAAAGACTCTCATACAAGTTGATATAATAACCTCTGAAATACTAATGATGGGTTATCACTTCCACTGGGAAACTGTACCAGTCCCAAGCATAAAAGTGGTCATTTAAAATGTCTTTACTAAGCAGCACAATATTCTGCAGAACTAAATCTCAAGTAGATCTGGCTCCCTAAATGGTAATTCCATCTTTTTTTAAAAGGTCAGTTCAATTAGATTTTGGCAAGATTGAGTCTTCAGTGTCTCTTATTATATTAATCAGGACACATTGGCTGGTAGTTTGCAAGTGTTCGTGAGCAAAGCAGGTTAGTAATATATTGGTACCAGTACAAATAGATTGTCCTCATCACCACATAGACAAAACACTCATGAGAACTGTGCAATTCTTTAAACACTAGTGGCATGATATAATGAAGTTGTATTCCATTAAGCACTTGTATACAAGGGAGCAAAATGTCATCACCTGAATGTGACTGCATTTCTGTGATACAACCTCATCTGTTCCGTCAACTAGTTTTGCTCTGATCAATAAGCAGTTTTCTGTGGCCTTTCACTACTGTCAGATGTCATTGAGTGATGTAAATACACATCAGAAACTAGAAACTTGACAGCTCACCTAGACTAAAGAGGGAAGTGTGGGAGGGGGCGTACTGCTGGGATAGACAGAAATGACAGCTGATGTCTGCTGTGTATAAATGATTTGATATTGCTACAGACAAGATTTTTCATTTTCCATAAGCATGCAACAAAATGATTCTGGCTTGTACAAGTCAAATCATTCAAAAAGACCAAAGAGAATAAAAAGGATTTTTATATTGCAGGACAGCACTGAACAGAATGGCCCAATTACAAATTACCTTTATTTTTATTCTTGCCTTTTGATACTAAATCTTGGGTCCTACTTGATGCTAAAATGAGGGAAGAATAAATAAATATTAGAAATGTTCTCCTAGGCAGCATACAATGAGTAAAATACCTATTCGTGCTAGCGTACTCTTTCAAAGCATTAGAGGACTCCAATATTTCACTACAGAATTAAAAAACTGGAGGTATTTTGGTTGCTTGTGTTGTTTTTCAGCTGTGAAGAAGCTTAAAAATACTTTCAAAAATGGCAGTAGAGGACTAACTATGAAAACAGTTTTATTCCATAGTGGGGAATTGTAGCTGGAACGTGCAGAGTTTTGTCTACTTTGAAGTCTTTTTGATATGCTTCGTGATTCCAGTGAAGATAACTCCTGGGAGCTAAGATGAAGAGGAGAGTTTAGCACTATTCAGTGTTTCATTTATAGTTGCTGTATTATGGGTCTTGCACTGTGGAACATACTTGCTCCTATTTTACCATAAGAAGTTTACAATATGAGTTCCAGAACACAGTTTTCTGTGCAGAGAGGAAGTTTCTGTAATCGATGGCTGGGGGTAGATAAACATTTAAGCTTTTTGAACAGGTGCATGGTATTTGACCTTTTCATCTTGAGGGTTGGTTTAATCCTTCCTATGCAGTATATCTATATATCCTGACATATATATATTTCTTTACTATATTTGTTGCTATGTGAGAAGCAAAACATGGAAGTCATGATTTTGAAGAGAAGCTAAATATGTTAGCAAAATACAATATGTTCAAAAAAGTTCTACAGATTTTGTAACTTAAGGTAATACCTGCTGATTTGTTGATCTGAACTCTGACCTCCTTGTAACAGCAATGTCATTGATACCAGCTTGCACTCTACCTTGCTCTCCTGGCCACTGGCAAAACTGCTGAGAGAGTGGGAGTATTATCTCTGTGTGATGGTGTGTGCATGTGCATACAGGAATGTAATGGAGTTCACAGTCTGCACCTCCGCTCCACTCCACTGAGACCCCACCTGCACTGCTGCATCCGGCTCTGGAGTCCCCAGCACAGGAGGGACACCAGCGTGTTGGAGTAAGTCCAGGGGAATGGCACAAAGGTGATCAGAGGGATGGAGCACCACTTCTATGAGGAAAGGCTGAGAGAATTGGGGATTGTTCGGCCTAGAGAAGAAAAGATTCTGGAGTGACCTTCTAGCAACATTTCAGTGCCTAAGGGGAGTCCACAAGAAAGATGAAGAGGGACTTTTAACAAGGATATGTAGTGATAAAACAAGGGGCAATGGAATTAAACTGAAAAAGAGTATATTTAAATTAGACATAAGAAAGAAATTTTTTGTTGTGAGTGTAGTGAGGTACTGGAACATATGGTCCGGAGATGCTATGGATGCCCTGTCCCTGGAGGTGTTCAAGGCTAGGTTGAATGGGGCCCTGAGCCGCCTGGGTTAGTGGAAGGTGCCCTGCCTATGGCAGAGGAGTTAGAACTATATGATCCTTATGCTGCCTTCCAACCCAAACCCTATTGTGTTTCTTCATTATCTTTGCTGCCTTAATGATGTCATGCTTTAGTGTTCTTATCCACTACACTGAAGTACAATTTGTATGAAGAAAAGCCCATGCTTCTGCTGTGTCAGGCTTTGAGCATGTGCCACGAGGTCAGAGCTTATGTATTGGAGATTGGGTCTTCAACAGTCACTGGCCATTCTGTTCATATATACCAGGATGTCTCAGCTAAGAAGCCTGGATTCAGAGCAGTGTCATGATTCCCATTGACTCTGGAGTTCTCAGTTTGGGCTCCCAGGTTTCCATCACCTCTGTCTCTAAGGGGTTTTCTGCAGGGCTTTCAGACAATAGTTGTCCTCATCTGGAACATTAAGAACAGGTTTCTTGAGACTGGCATGAAACTTGGTTAAGAATAGCCAAGCATAACTACTCTAAATTACATGCATTCCATGTTTTCTCAGACATCAGATCATACCTCAACCTTTTCTTTATATCGTAAATTATTTGGTGGTTTGTGTTGTATACAGGGAATGACCAGGTGGTCATCTGCCATTTTAAATTTGTAAGGAGCACAGTGAAATGCAAAGTGTGTGATGCTAGGTCATCAATTGTTACTCTGCTAGCATATTTCATTTAATTTACTGTGTATTATGAACTGTTTTAAAAGAGAGGCTGCTGGACAGCTCGGTGTAGGCTGATGTTTATTTTAAATAACAAAATTATTTTGAGTTTATTTATAATTTACCTCATGAAGTCACTCAGAACCAGTAGTTTGGTCTTGCAAATAAAAAATGTTGTCACTTTTTCTGATACAAAAACAACCAAACAGTGTTGGTGTGCATACAATAATGGTAACAAAAAGAGTGATGTCATGGTGTAGCTGTGAAACAGGACTTCGGTAACTAAATTCATTGTGACCAGGATATTACCCACTCTTCTGGGGGGGGGCAGGGTTAGAAGAAGAAATGATTGACTTGTGAAGTGGAGGAGGTCATTACACCGCAGGAAGATACTCTGTATGCAGACTTCTATGTCTGGACTCAAATCTTGAGAATTGTTCAAATTCTCTGGAAACTGACAAGGAGGGCTCTAGGGCTCTGCTTCAACTTAGCACCTGCCTGTGCTTTAGGATT
>VWZV01002559.1:37064-48639 GCA_013397155.1 Irena cyanogastra
TTAATAATATAATGTAATTTTCTCCTTTTTTTTTTTTTTTTTTTTTTACTTAGTTCCTTATACTGGCAAGTGAGATTAGATATCTCATATCCCAGTACACCTTCAAATACTGTAACCTCCAGAACACATGGAAAATCCTCCCAAAAAGATGGTGTATAATACTATTTTGCATTGTTCACACTCCCATTCTGGATCTGATATTTATAGGATTCTTTCTAGAGCTATTTCTGCTAAAGTTTTGAAATACATGTGAGATTATAGTGCATGGCCCGGTGATAAAAAGATTAAAACTCATTTGTGGTAACAGATGGTTGTTGCCCCAAACATACAGTGATTTTTTTTTGCTGTATTGTGCATAATAAAGTAACCACAAAACCTGGTTTGTTTTGTTTTGGTTTTTTTTTTTAATTTACAGATTTTGCAGTGTTTCTGTCACTTCAACTTCTTGTTCCTTATTAAGACTTCAGAGATACAAACCAGTAGCTCAGTAATTGCTTTCTTGAATCTGCCTTTAATAATTACATTTAGTAAAGCTGTATCGAAAATTAGAAAGGCAGAGACTAATGGAAAACTAGATTTTTCACTGAATTAGAAAGCAAGACAATCCATATATTGACAACATTTCAAGTTGAAACAGATCAGGAAAACTGTTTTGGACTGTCTCTGCAAAGAGGCAAACACAGGCCTGATGTGCAGTGGCATCTGCATTTTATACCGGCAGAGAAACTATAAGAGATTTCATGTAAATAGGTGTCTTGAGAGGGGACAGTAGAAATCTGATTTGGAAGCAAGTCACCTGAGGTTTTTTTAGTCAGAGAACCTTTTTCTTCACATTAACAAAAGTCTAGAAAGTGCTAACTTTTCAATGATTAAAATACCTTAAAGGCAAGGTGGGAAAAGAGGAAGTATGTTTTAATTTCTTGTTTAAGCTCTGTGGAAGAAAATGTGTTGAGGATGGTATGACAGCACTATGAGTCAGCTTGTATGAAGGGAGTAGAGGAGAGGAGGTATTGTATGTTGAGTCAGTTATGGGACTTTTCATTAAAAATTTAAGGCATTTGAATTCCCATTTTAAGAACAAGGGAAAACATGAAAACTGTTTTCAGGCTTCTATCCCTCCTTTAAAAATTTAAGTATTTTAAATGCTTCTTATTACAAGCAGGCAGGGGATCGCGTGATTGATTGATTGATTGATTGATGTATTAAGCTCAATGTGTTCATTAATTACTAGGTGTTTTGCGTTACCTCAAAATTTAAAAAATACCCCAAAACCTAAACAACTTTGAAATGTGTATAGATCTGGCAGTGTAAATAGATAATTTCATGGCCGTGTATTGTTAGTTGGATGTAAAGGCTCGTTTTTTCCTGTTTTGTTTTTACTGTTCTGTTTCTTACATGCTTTCCTTTTTCATTTAGTAGCTGAGCTGGTTTTTGCTGATAAAGATCATTTGGGTATCTTTGAGTCTTTTGTAACATTTTAAGATTGATCTTTGCTTCAGTTATCTGCTAAACAGAGACCGGGCCTAAAAAAAGCTTGACACTTTCAGCATTTTGAAGACCCTTATTTTTAACCAACAGTACAATTCCTCTTACATGCTATACATTAAATAATAGTTTGCTTTGACAGCATAATGCTTTCTTCTGCTGCATTTTAGAATGCATACACAATATTGGGCACATTTTGCTTGTGATTTGGATTGGTGTAGATTAATGGAGCATGGATCCTGTGATTTTTATTACACTGTGGATCACTTTTGATAAACATGAAAAAAGAGTTTTGATTATGTAAATTTATACAGTTTATTGGATGTTAAATTCATTTTACTGTGAAATGTTGCTGAACTTTGAATTTTTAGTATGTTTCATTAACATAGGTTGATGGTTTGCAGGTTTCTGAACATAGAAAAGGCTTGTTCAGCTAGAAATTTCACCTTAAATCCTAATCACATAGCACAGGGTTAAAATAGTAACTTTCATTGTGTTATACATGTATATTAATCAGTCTGTAATTTTAGGTTAATGAATAGTAAATGTTGGTAATCTGATTGACTTCATCACTAATCCAGCTACTTTTACAACATATGGAAAGCTCCAGTTATTGCTAGTGTTATAGGCAGTGTACTATACTGTGTGGTGGTAACAGCAATGAAGCCACTGTTAGATCACCAGCAATCTGACACATTTCACTTCTGTTTGTAGAACCCATAAAAGCTAATATTTTTCTTGTTTGGAATGGAAATAATAAATGTATAAGAAAGTACTTCAGAAGTCACAGAGGAAATGGAAAGAACCAGAAAGGTGAGGCGTGCTTGAGATTCCTTCCTGTGTCACTGGAATTCCCATAAGAACAAACCAGCATTCTTTGTAATTTGGGAGGAATTTGTCAGTTGCAAATTAATTTGCTGTTAATTGCTGTTTTGATAGTAACTTTTGGACCTAAGGGTTTGGTTTTTTTTTCTGGTGGGAAAGATGAAAAACTCTTAAAAAGAGAAATAGCATGAAGCTAATGCAAATATCTATCATCTTTCATCCCATTCACCTTCTTCAAAATATTGCAACAGAATCTTCAGAGAAACTTTGCAAACCTGAAGAGCAACTTGTTGCTTGATAACAAAAATCCCAAAAAACTGTAAAATTTGTGACAGCCAAGAATGTATAACTGGGTATTCTAAGTGTCTTCAAAAATGAGTATAGAAAAAGAAGCAATTTTTTTCATCTTTTTACTTTTCCTCTTGCCTTGGAAGGAACTTTCACAGAATCATAGGGTCATTTGTGTTGGCAGGGGCCCATGGAGGCCCAGGCACACTCCCCACCACCCCTGCTGCACACAGGGCCAGTGTAGATCAGATTCCACAGGGTCACGTCCTATCATGTTTAGGCTTTCTCCACTACTTCTCTGGGCCCCAGATCCAGTGTTTATCTAATATACACTTTCCAGTGAACTATTAAATAAGCCAGATTTGGCACTAGGTCTGCTCTTACTTTTCCAGAAAAATTGAGTGATCTTTGCATGCAGTAATTTTTCATTGGTTCTTTAAAAAGAACGGATAGAATATTTGATATAAAATGTTTTCAGTGGAAAGAAGTATGTGGGAATAGAATTATAACAGAAAATCCTAATATAATAGAAAGATATGCATTTAGGGCCTGGACTTTTAACTTCAGGCCTCTGAATTGTGCCCGATCTGGATGCTCTAAGTTGGTTTTTCTAAGAACAAACATGAAATAAGTTGTTCAGCATTGCAGAAGCACTTGGATTTCAGATCTGAAGTTTCCAAAGTAACCATGATGTTACTATTTGCCATACTTTGTGTGGTTTTTCTTGTTAAATGGTTTTGGTTTTTTTTTAATTCTTACATAGAAGGAGCCCATAAGGACGTTGTCCTTTTTCGTTTGTTCCCACCACAGTTGGTCATGCATGCTGAACCAAGTGGACACTCAGTGGGGAAAAGGAGCATATGACTGACTGCTGCAAGTAGGTATGTGCAGCAGTGGGTTGAATTGTGTGAAAAGCTTAGATGGCATTGTGAGCATTTAAATTCACAACCCTTGTTTCTTAACAGATTTCTTTTACTTCTTTTATCCCTGAGCAGATGACTGGGAGTTGCAGGAAGGGAATATATCGTTTGTATAGGTACTACCCCAGACACGTGACCAGTTGATGTGGACCTTTGAGGTCCCTAATACAGACCTCTTGACTAAGAGACACTTGGGGTTTTGTCATTCAGCTGCCTCACCAGATGTGGAGGGAGGGACAGGGGTGCTATGTGTTACCAGTGGGTTTTCAGAGCAAGCAGTTGCAGTGACATACACTTCTGATTAATACACAGTTATTTAAAGGAATTGGGCATTCCCTTTAAAAATACAGGAATGGGAGTATTTCAGACTACAAGCCCCTTCCCCTATCTTCCTTGGCTACCTTATTTTAACAGTAGATCAGTATGGTCTTCTCAGGTGTTGTTTCTCTGTGCCACAGCATAGATTCCTGCCCAGCATCTCTTACAAAAAACTTTTAAACGTCCTCTAATTGTTTTTCTGCTTCCTAACATTATAGCTGCTCCTGAATAGGAAAGTGCTCTATAGGCCTGAAATTTATCCTAACTTTGTGGAGAAGCCATGAACTTTCAATCAGATCAGACATGCTGTGAAAATAATAGAGCACCAGCAGTGCCTATCCTATTGGAAAAATTACATTATGAACATACTCAATGCAAAGTTTTGTTAGTAGTTAGGCAGTTTTCCAGAAGTTTATGACTTGGCCAAATTGGCCTCCCAGATATCTTCCTGGTCTTCTTGTCCACATCTTGGAGAAATTTGAGTGAAGCAGTTTGGGTTTTGTTTTGGATTGGGTTTTGGGGTTTTGATTGGGTTTTTTGGCATGGATAATGTGAAATGGATTTTTCTTTAAGTATGTGTTTGGACTGTCCCAGCTATAACTTTCTAAAAATATTTTCTGTCTGAATCACATACCTGATACAGAAAATCTAAGCCCAAAAATTAAAGGTTGGCAAAACTATAAGTAACCGAGAACAGTCTTGTAATGGAAAATATTAGATTATTCTAATTGCTCCTGGCTCTGCCATTGAATTCTATAATGCGTTTTATTAAATTACTTCCATCTCAGGTCCTCTTCAGATGTTACTGAGATTGTAAAAAGAAAAATAACAGCAGTGTGTCTGAGCTGCAGCATGAAGCAGGAGGATGAGGAATTAGTTGATGCAAGATAAATGTCCCCCTTCATTACCCCTTTAGAATTCTTACCTGTGAAAAACATGCAGGTGAAAGAAAAGGTAAGTAGGGACAGAGGCTGTACAGAAAGATGAGTATTTTCTTGCTGAGACTGTTGGAGATGACTTCTCAGTCACATGTAGGATGGGGTAGGTTGCATTTTTTTTTGCCCTTTAAATAGAAAAGTGCCACTTTCTCTAAATATGTAGAGGAAATAACTTTTGCTGCAAATAAGAACTTAAAGTAAACTAAGCATTTGCATGCCTTCTGCAGGGGCACACTGCAATTTCATAATAATAGAGCCTTTGTAACAGAAAAAAAATTAGAAAAAGTTATTTATGGCAGCATTTTGTGTGCATAAAAATAACAGAAATCTTTCTATTCAGTACAAAAAGTAAAACCCAGGAAAATGGCAAGATTCAGAGGTTTGGATAGACGAGTAAAGTTTTCACTAAGTACCTAATAAAGCAAGAAGAAAATTTGAAGCCTCAGAATGAAGGCATGACAGTATCATGTTGTACCTGTAAGACTTCTTAGTGGTACTGTAATATTTTCTTGGTAGTATTTTTGTCCAACTGAATTTAGGGTTTTAAGTCTGTATGTCTTTAAATAGGGACCTTGGTTGGTATCTGCTGGTGCTGAACATCAAATTTTCTAGTAAAATAAATGAAGATTTATTTCACAGGACTTGAAATGTGACTCATATTTCAGCTTAAAGGAGTGTATGGATTCTGTTTCCTCATAATGCTCTTTTTAGGTAAATAATAGCTTTTGTTACTGAACTGTTCAAGTCAAGTTAGTTCTTTGGTAGTCTGTGCTTGGCTGTGTCTTCTATTTTTCTCTTCATTGGGGAACAGGCAGTTGTGGATTTTTAGGCCTGTGAATAGTATTGTTTGATGCTTTGAGTTAACATTTGAGGAGACTGCCACACTGTATTATCAGTTCAAGCAACAGATAGCAATCAAAAACAGCACTTTTTTCAGTCATCCACATCCTATTGCTTTGTTTGCAGTATGTATGCTTTTATTTACACATTTCCTGCATCAGACTCAATTTATAACTTATTTTAAATCTCTCAGAAATGTGCTGGATACATGAAACCTTATCTGGCCCATTACTTGTGCAGGCATGTAATTAGTTGATACTTGCCTTACCGTCTTCCAAGTGATTGAGAGACCAGTTGCAAAATAACATAATATTCACTGAATCAATTTTCATGTCTTTGAGATGATAAATACATGACTATACAACCAGTCTTCTTGGATACATTATTCAATCTTGTATCGCAAAATTACTAATAGGATACTTTTATTATATATATTATGGTGGATATTGGTTTGTATTAGTATTTCTACTGCCTTTGAAACCATAGAATCTGTTGACACAATTGTACTGGAATCTGTTGACACAATTGTACTGGAAGTAGTTCCCATAAATGTTTTAGTTGTTGCCTTTTCTCAGACATGGCTGTTTGAGTCAAAATCTGTACTGCCTTAGCTCTTCCACTAATGTCAATGTAGTTCTCTGCTTGAAGTGCCTTTGATTTACATGTTTGCTGTGTTTTCTGTTGTAAGGAATGCAAGTTAGGAAATACTTGTTTCTCGTCCCTGTGTTATTTTTTTATGTTCAAGTAAAATCCAAACCCTGCTCTGAACTTCATGCTCACCTGCTCCCTTTTGTGTTACACCTGCACCTTGCTGACTGCAGTTCCCATGGACATGCCTGGGACAGACCCAGGCCAGCCCTCTTTTCACTGAGTTTTGTCCCAACTTTACAATGAGTTCTGCAGCATGTGCTGCTGCTACTGTTAATGCTGTCACCAGTCCCTGAGCCAGTTTGAATCTGGCTCAGGAATATTTGCATTCACTGCATCCAGCAAGTCAACTATATAAATACTCAGTCACAGCATGTAAATTCAGAAGCTCAAAAACTCAAATCTCAAATTGACTGCAATGTTTTATTATTTTTTGAGCACTGTTCATGGTAGCTGCTGTTGCATTTTCTTCAGTAGTTGTGCAGAATTTGTCACTCCCATTCTCTCTACCTTCCTTGCACATGAAGAAGCATTCGGTTTTCTGCAGCTGGATACATCAATAACCACATCCTGGTAACCTGTTTCAGGTCTTGTCTCAATCACAGCTGGCTTAGTCCAGTATCAAAACTGTCTTATATCTATTTGAGCTTATTTTTTCGTCCCACTTTGAATTACCTTTCCAGAGAGACTGACTTGGCAAGGGAAATCTTTGGTGAGCCAGATGGCATTCTTTGATCAATTGATGCAGAGACTTGTCTTTCCAGGAATGAGTGCTGATGTTTGAAGCAGTGTTGTTAGTTGTGTGTAAGAGTAACACAGGTGGCAGGCAATCGCAGAGGTAATGAGGTTTCCATTTTGGAAGTCAGGCCAATGCCAATTTAGTGAAAGTTTGGATGGTTTAACTCAGTGAAAGGAAGTGCCTGAAGGTGTTACATGGATCCTGACTTCTCATCTTGTTATTAACAGAATAACATTTGAATCCTCCATTTTGGGACTGAAGATATGATAATCACAGTATTTAAATGTAATACATGAACGATGTTTGCTATATTGCACAGATGTTTAGAAAAACAACCTCCTTTGACTACTGCTCTTAAAAATTTACTTGAATGAACTACTTACATGGTAAAGAGGAGCTGACACTTCTCAGATGGATTACTGCAGAGACCCTAATAAGAAATGATGCAAAGTGGAGATACATTATTTTTTTCCCCTGGCATTCAATCACCATGATTAATGTGGAGCTGATTTTAATAGCTTGTGTGTATGGTATTGTGTGTATAGTTTATTGACTAAATCCTGTTGTGTTTCATATTCATACATGTTTTGTTAGTCACCAGCGGAGAAAAAGACTAAATTCATGTACTATGGTAGACATACTATGGAAAATGAGACAGCAGGAAGTCAGTTCCTTTGACATGCTTGTTACCCTGCTGCTTGTATATCTTTTTATGTGTTCTTTGGCACCATTTACTTGTCTGTTTGTAAACAAAATATTTGTGCTTTGGAGGCATTAGTTCACCCAGATGCACTCACTGCAGACAGCAAATTCAAGAGCAAACAGAATAACACAGACTCAATGTTTCCAGCAAAAAACTTCATGTTGTGTCTAACCTCTCACAAAAAGGAGCTTCTTGCTTCTAGTTGGCTGCAATATGAGGGCACTTTCATTGTGGTTAGGAATTGCATCCTGCCTTGAAAAGTGAGAGGATTCATTGCAGACTCTCCAGAGCAAATAGCAAAGGATTTTGTGAGAAAATAGAAGATTCCTTATATTTTATCCAACTTAGATCTAATCTGTTTCTTGTAAATACACTTCTGGAATCAGGTTTGGGTTGTTTTGTTTTGTTTTGTTTTTTGCAGTATTCAAGTATTTTATCCCAATTTACTGTTTCTGTTGGAAAGCTAGTATTTTCCATTAAAAGGCTCATACTTTTTCTATTAGTAGAACGTGTATGATAAGAGGCATTGAGGTGATACAGATGAACAAACAGAGCAGATTAGGCTGATTTTATTATTTGTCTGCATAACTATAGGCTTTAGCATGGGTTGTAAACTTTTTCCTTTTTCAGTAAACGATCAGCACATTTTCCCTTAAGTTTGACTGTAAGGAAGTTATAGGTAACCACAGTGACAATGCAATTTTGAAAGGGTGTCTATCATCTATGTAACAGTTGTCCTCTGCAGGACTAATAAAGAAAAATGCCAGAAACAAGTCAGATCTTGTAGCATCTTGGTTTGGTTACAAATTAGATTTCCATAGCCAGTGTATCATTGGCAAGGGGGAGGTGTTTTAGTTTAGGAAGCCAAGTAAGTTATTTTTCAGGAAATGACAGAGAGGTTCCTATGGGATTTTACGAACCATGTGTTTGGAAAAGATTGGTTTAAAGAGAGTTGAAAAAATCAGAAAACTACTTACTCTTACATGTCAGCTGCTCTTTCATTCAACAGTGACAGCTCCGTAGAAGCCTCCCTTGAGCTTCCCGTGTTATAACAATTACAAAACTGCCTGACTGGGTTGCAGTATAAATTGTTTTACTATCTCTTCCTGCAAACCCTAAGAAATATGACAGACACCTCTAAAAGGCCATCTTCAGGAAGACTATCCCTAAATCCTGTGGATGGCTTTTTGTACATTATTCCTGCTAACACTGCCATTTTACAACTGGAGGAGCCTCATACTGCAAAAGAGTGTGGGGGAAGCATAAGGAAATAATCCTTAACTGTTTTGTATTGTTGGTGGAAAATACGAACTGCATGCTGGAAGGTTCTTGAAGAGACTGTAGTATGATTTAGGTGGATACTGGTAACGGTTAGGGAAGAGGAAACTCTTTAAGTAAGCAAGAGCCTGAAGGTTGTATAAATTAGTAAGGAGGCGTTTGAATTAGGAG
Source organism: Irena cyanogastra (assembly GCA_013397155.1). Lineage (NCBI taxonomy): Eukaryota > Metazoa > Chordata > Aves > Passeriformes > Irenidae > Irena > Irena cyanogastra. Next base: position 46,218 of record VWZV01002559.1, read on the forward strand.
TCATATTTATGAGAACCAAGTGATTTTTCTTATGTACACATCTTTTTATTATTTATTCTTTTTAGCAATGAAAGCCCAAGTTAGATTGCAATAACATGAGATTTAACAGAAGGAGTCAGTGAAACAACAGACTTGTTCTCTTCTGTCACAGTAGAAAATCTATTTTTGTGTGTTAAAAACAGTAAGGCTGTTTTCCCGGGCCAGAATGGGTCACGTAACTGCTTCACACAGACTGGAGCTGTTGGGAATACTCTCTGGAAATCCTACAGTGAACATTTCACTTCTCTGTCATGGTTTTTCTCCCTCACAAACCCTGGACAAAGCACTGTCATAATTGGACCATATCAAGCTTTCATTTCCATAGTCAATAAAACTGTGTACTTTTTTCTTTGTGCTGTAACGTAATATTGTACATTGTACTTGGAACTAAGTGAAACAGTCTGATTTCCTATGACAGTGCTTGGGGTGAGAGAAGGGACTCTGTGAGTTTAACCCGACTTTTGAGCTGACTTTAGGTGAGATAAGCAAATCTTGCAACTGATAATGTAGTGGATCTGAGTCTCTTTGGGGCCCCTCAGTAGAAGTGAAACATGTGTCAAGCAGAGCTGTACTGCTGGAGGGCAGGGTGCAGGCGCAAGGAGCACCTGCCCCAGGTGACCAGGGAGGTGGAAGAAGCTGCGAGGGCCAGTGCCTAAATGTCTGTGCCAGCTGAGTTGCCCCACTGCAGCTCTGGCTTTCTGCCTGCTCTCATAGCTATCAGGAAAATGTTCAGCATTTCCAGCATGTTCAGGTGTGAGGATGATACCAGGAAGGGTGATAGCTCTTAGCTTTGTGCTTTTCATGCTCACTCCCAACACTCTCGATTCCTTAAGGATTCGCTTCTCTTCCTTTACTGCCTCTGGCAGACACTCATCTCTTCTTTGGGGCCCAAAGCAAAACCATATGGAGCAAACTGGTCTCTTCAGGGCTATACCGCTTCCTTCATTACTGTGACCCAATTCATTTTCCAGTTCTGCAGCAGAAAGGAGGCCCTTTCTGCTGCAGAACTGCAAGGCAGATTGCAAGAGCTCATGTAAGGCCTGCTTGTGTAGAAGAGCAATTTCCAAAGAGAGGAGTCAACAGATGTGACTATAAGCAACCCACATCAACAGATGTGACTATAAGAACAGAAGGTCTTAAGTCTCAGTAACTTGAGATGGTGGTGATAACCAAAGTAAACACTAGGTGCTAGATAAAGGAGAACTGGAACTGAGGGGAATGTGGTTGGAGAGCAAAAGGGAGATTTCTCTTGCTTCATGCCTCTGTGACCCTTGTCAGCTTCCATGCCCTTGAGCTGCCCTGTGCCTGCTGTAGAACTGAGTTTTGCTGCCCTGCTTTCCAAAAGATGAAGTCAGAATAAGTTAATGTGTTTTCATTTGGGGAATAGTGAGATTCAGTTTTATCAAGGCTACTCTGAAGTTTGAGTTGGCTCTGAATACTGTCCTTGTCTCCGCCTCTGCTGTGGAGGGCGTTCAGAAGTGTGGAGCATTGCCATGAGGCACTGACACTCCCAAGATGTGGAATTGCTGTTGCAGCTACATGCAGCTCTGGTTGTCACCACCGCCCAGATGCTCTTACTGATCGTGTAGAATATTGTTTTCCCCTGAAACAGTAGGATGGAAATAGGCTTAAAGTTCTCTTTTGATCTCTACTTTTTTCTGTGGTCTTCTTCTAGTCATAGTTGTAGCACAACTGAGACAGAAAATGTGGCATTGTCTGAACAATAATGAAACACTAAACACGTGGAAATCCTATTAGTGCTTCATGGACCGTAGCTGTCATTTCATTTGCTCTGGAATTCCTTCCATATGGCCATGGCAAAGGTTTAAGGTTGGGTTTTCTTGACACTTTGAATGCATTAGCTGTTCCTCAGGCAAAAGTCTGTCAAGTATACTGAAGCATCTGAAGGCATGTATTTATTTCTGTAAATAATATATTAAATACAATTAGGGTCAGTAAGCTTGGTCTTGAGAGATAAAAAAATGACACTAGAATTTTGTGCAGTTTTCTTTCCTGGTGAATGTTAGACAAATGTATCTGGTTTTTGTAAATTTATCTTTTTCTGTTTCTGTTTTTTTGTGTCTCCTTATTCTAAATGACACTGCTCCAAAACTCTTTTTCAACTGTAATTTTTCAAAAGTATTGCAATTCACTTTTCCATGTATAAGTATGGAATATATGTTAGGATTAACTTACCATAATAGTAAACTATGTAGGCAGCATAATTGCCATGAGTGAATATGACAGTCGTCTGTGTATTTCTTATGTAATAGAAAACCAAACTGAGATGTTACTATACTTGTTCGTTTTCATCCCTACTCATGGTCATGTTTGTCATTCTTGTCTGCATTTTTTGTTAATTTGATCATTTTAGGATTTTTTG